>CATIWR010045556.1:0-45787 GCA_949677035.1 Omphalea diandra
CAACAAAAGGAATTTTCTCACCCTTCTAGTGACTACTAGGTTGATGAAAATTATAATCAACAGATGAAAAACAACATTACCATGCTTAAAATAATCAATTATGAAAACTTAAGCTTAGAAATAAAGGCAACAAGGCAATGGTGATTTTCCCTTTTCTATGTTGTCTTATTTTTTAACTAGCTCCACATATGCCTTTTCCCACACATATTGAACATTTGGAATAGTATCATAAGAATGCATAGTATATGAAACTTCAGGTTATATAAATTTCAAAAGGGGCAACAATTTTTCTTATCAGAGTCTCATGAGTTTCCTGGATATTAACTAGGAGGCTGTTGATAATTGGCATTATTGGCTCCATATGTGATTATTTAAAAGTAGCCAGTAAATGTTTTACACACCAATATCCTATTTTAGACCACAAGTGAACAACATAAATAGGCCTATATAAGCACAGTCCTGGTACCAATATACAGGCCACTTGCTGACAAGAACAATTAGAATTAACAAATAACAAACAAGTTAAAAATTTGTAATGTACAAATTAGTTTAAGTGCAAAATAATATCAAGAATGGAAGAATAGTCTCTCTAAGCAAAGTATAGCATTTAGTAAAAAAAGCTATTGTCAAGTTTAGGCACCAAAATAGTGCTCTAGCAGCCAAACAAATTCTTACCATACTGTGAGCATCAGTTACCCCACAGGCAATTTGAGGTTTAACAATACTTGGAAGAGATAGATTAGTTTCTGACAGCCTCTGTGCCAAATCACGCCCATTAAAATCATCAACCTGCACATTTGAACTCCACATGTAACTAAATCTGAGGTGAAAAAAATGGTGGATGCTATGAAAAAGCATAATTCATGAATCTAATCTTCATTGTGGAAAAAGAAGTATCAAAGGCCAGTTTCCTAGTTTCTTACTCTTGTGCATTCCTACATGCAGACCACTAATTTTATTCTACAGTTACAAAAGTCCAACATAAATACAGATTGTTGGTTAGTAACATGAATTGTGATAATAAAAATCACAACAGCATCAAAGGAGGCATTGCAAATAAGAAGTCTAAATAAGATGCACTTATCATTACCAGCCTACTCTGACAATCAAAGGACTGAAAACAACAATATTATTGTCAACACATTTTCTTTTTTATTCAAGCATCCTGTGGCACTCTTCCATCTATTAGGGTTATGCAATTCACATTTAATTGTCTAGCAAGCAATAATAATCTTCTGAGGAAATTAGTGCCTATCCTAAGTCTCATAATCATCTTAATACATATTGATGAACATTACATGGATTGTGATCTGGACAAGAAAACTTTGGACCTGATCAAGAACATCAGTGAGAAGAAAGCAATACATGAGAAATAAGACAAAGGTTCGCAGCACCATTTATTTCACGCACACCTCAAAGCTAAAATTAAAGATGTCATATTTTTATACATCGCATCCAAACATTTATGTCTAAGAGAGCTCCTCTCTCCTTAGAAGTCCACAAAAAGCTTGAATTGTTGATCAGAAAGTCCTGTTAATCTTCCTATCTCCTAATAAGAAAGCAAAAAGATCAAGGAACATATCTTCCAGGACCCACAGTCAACTTGGTCAACTAGCAAATTTTGTCTCACTGAAAGCCCTCCAAAATCAACATGCATCTATCCTAATCCTGTGAAAATATTAAAGTTCCAATCCAAACATCCTCAGTTCAATGTCCTGTCTTGCTAGTAGCTACAAGTTTAAGTTCTTCTGAATGTGCGAAAAAGAAGTACTACTTCAGGGTTAACAAGATCAAAATATTAGCAATCTTGAACTATTCAAGATTGGATTTCGGCTAGCGCCTAGTTTTTACAGGAGCATGAGTTATACATCAGTGGAGACAGACCAACAGCGAAAACTTACATAGGAAAATTCACAAATATTGAGTCATCAAAATAATCATGGTCCTAATGGTTGACTGAGTAGTAAGCCCTCTCATATTTAGTGTCTGATAGTTATGACATTTTGACCTGGGTTCAAAACCACGTAATAACGCTTGTGGCAGTCATCCCATGGATTTATTCACAGCATTTCCTACAGCCTAAGTGATGTACTATCAGGAAAAAGAGAAATGGAAAAGGCAAGTCAATCATTTCATTTCAGGCTGTGTCCCTTGAATAATTAGCATATTGAATAAAATAGATACCATTCTGATCAAAAGACCTTTAGAAAATGTGGTCCTCTGATTGTATGGCGGCCTTCTGTGTTGAGATCCTCCAGCCCAAGAAGAATTTGCTGGATTTTTAGCCGATCTAATATAGGGTATATTTTATCAAGTGGATCAATCACAAAGCAGTTAGAGTCATCTTCCATATACCTGTATAAGAATAAACAACTGTAAGAAAGGACTCCACTCCAGATAGTATGGCATCAATCTAAAAATTCATTTATGATGAGACTCAAAGTGATCAAAACTGAGTAATGCTTATATTTTTGTGTAAGAACCATACATTTATTATATGCGCAAAAAGGTGATGGATGTCAGAAAGGCTGGGAGGCAATATCATGATACATGTTCTAGCAATGTAAACAGCATAATATGACAACATCAGACAGCAGTAGCATGTTAATTCATCACACCATGTGACACTATTCAAAATTACTTGAAAATTTACCTCTGTAATTCCTGTATGCCTGTTGAGTAAGTAATTCTGTTCGAGGATTCTGTAGAACAGCTGAATTCAACAGAGTTGATTTCATCTGTCGCTTTATGTACAACTATGTCAACATGTTGTAATTGAGATTGTAGAGGGAGATCAAACGTCAGAGGCAGAAACATCAGTCCATTTGGAGTAGGAGATATTGGGAGTGCACCCCGCTACAATAACAAGGACAAAATATAAGTTTTGGATTGCAGACATAATTCAGCAGGCATAATTCAGACTAGAAATCACATTTTATAAACACTTAAGTATTACATTAGACATTTTAAATGAAGGCAATTACAAGCTAAGCAGTATTTAGTTCTAGACACAATAAGCTGGTTCTCAACAGCAATGCAGGGGCTTATAAGTGATAGCATAGTTTCACATTAACTTATTTATATAATCACTAACCAACAATGTGCAATCTTTTCATAGGTCATATCACATTTTAGAGCCAATGAATTTACTACATTAGAAAGTTTCAAATGAAAGCAGTCTAAGAGCGCAGCAACATATAAGCCTAGGTTCTAAAACTAGAACCAGTTAGCTTTCAATAGCAATGCAGGAGTTTCATCAGGTATATCTTAAATATCATTTTGACATCTTTATGTAATCAGAGACCATCTAGCAGCTGATACTCTGTCTTCCTTTAGGTCAGATTTTTCTTTATCTAACATCGACAATCCTTCCAAATTCTCTTTCTACAGGCTCACCTTAGCAAAATCTTCTTCACGGGAAGGCTTCATAATATAACCAACAGTCACAACATCATTGCGAACCACCTGTTTGAAATCGGAAAAAACAAAAAGTCACATAATATCAAATTGCATATCACATAAAATATATTTCCTGATTCCAACATATTGAAAGCTTGAAATGGAAGCAATGCCAAAATTGAATTTTCATCTTGAATAAGTTCAAAGTTTCATTTCATCTAGTAGAAATTTTCATATATAACCCTAGAGACATTTTAAAGGAATAGCAAAGCTCAGTGCATAACTATAAATTTGAAAAAAACTGCCACACACATATGTCCATAAGATAGAATTATGATATAAACAACCGCAGCAGCAGATTTTCTAAAATAAAATTCACGCCTACCAACCTTTCTATTTAGTTTGCAAATGGTCAAAGGCAATTCTTCTAACTTATTTATAAAAAACAAACTTGAATTGTCACACGCAGTAGCACCTTCAGCATCTGAAACAGAAATGAGAAGCCAGTTTCAGCGCCTAAACTGATTAAAACAGAATCAAGACCTATAATGCCCCTACAGATAGCAATAGCATCTGATCAGTTGCATATAAACAAGTACACTCACCGACAACAACGAGGATCCAACCCAAATTGCTCAGTTTAACAAACGACTCGTTCTTGCGATTAGAAACAACATACAAAATAGTCCCTAAAGTATTGTCACCCCAAGCCAAGGTTATCTCCTTCAACGCATCATCAGTAGACGAACCATCCAACACAAAGCAATCAAAAGAGTACTGCATTGCCATCTTTTTAAGCAGATTCACCTATATAATAAAACACAATAATTAAAATGAACAGAAAAAACCGAAAATCAAAAAGAAGTACCACCAGCAATAAGAAATTCCATTACCTTATCATCAGAAAGAGAAGGTGCATAAGAAATTCCCTGCCTAGGTCAAAAAAGAGAATTATCATTACTGAATCAAATGTTTATGATAATATTAGAGGAGGATGAGATGAATTACCAGGTGGAGATTGGAGTAATGGAGCTTACGGAGGGAAGAGAGAGCTGTGGGGGAGCCGGCGACGGAATCGTCTAGTAGGACCGATTCGTGCAGAATCACTGCGCCAACTAAAGCTGCCATTTTGCGGACGGTGCGTTTCGTTTGCTTTTAGAAAGAAGAGAAAAGGAAAACGAGCGATGCTCAGAGTTGGAGCCAAAGATGCTCTGCTGATTTCTTTTTCTCGTATCAAAACCGCTGGCACATTGAGTTGTGTGCATTTTTTCTGCCATGAAGTCAGTTGTCCTGCAAAAGTTATTATTATTATTATTAGTATTATTATTTAAGTTATATATTAAATAAAATTCAAAATTACTTATTTAGATAATATACTTAAGAAAATCCATAAACCACTTAGTGCATAATAAAAAACTTCTCTTGATTTTGGGTCTAAATTTGACAATCACATCCTAATATTTTATCAAAAAGAAAATCATTACAGCTTATGAATTATATACATATAAAATTTTAGTTATTTTCTTTTATTTAATAGAGCAATTCAGATAAAATTTGACAATTTGCCTATTATCTTGTTTAGTTTTATTACTTAACATGTTTTTAGTAACTAGAAATCTTCTTATGATTAAAAATTGGAGAAACTCATTAAGTTGAGTTTGATGGTTTGACATTCAAGTCAACCACCAGGTAATTAATTGGTATAATGGCTGAATTATTATTAAATTTTATTATGATAAATAAAAAAATTAATTTTATTTAATTAAATAGTTAAATTTTAATTTTTATTCTATTTTGATTTATAAATTAATTTTTTAATAATTTTTTAATTCTAAATGGATTATGCGCTTTGAATTTGTCATCATAATTCATATAATAAAAATTCAAAATTTTCTTATAAATAAAAATTCAAAATAATTTAACAATGAATAAAAATCATAAGAAAAATAGTTCAATAAATAACAATAAAATTAAAATTTAGTAATTATATTAAATAAAATTAATTTTTAATGACTACATTAGAATTTTAATCATAATTTAGTAATTATTGAAATAAATTACATCGTCAAGCACCACTAATGTCAAAATATAAATGTTAAGCTGGTATCAAGCTTTTCCACGGCAAAAAAAATATATATACTTTGTCATTAGCTTCATTAATTTAAAGTAAACATAATTCTTCATTTTTGCAAAAAGGAAAAAATACACCCATTTTCTAGTCACAATGTTACTATCAATTTCAATTATACGTGTATATTAGAATTTATTGTGGCATACTGATTAAAGTTTGCTCCTCTTTAATCCCAATGTTGTATAGGAACTTCTCAAACCTCTTAATACTAGTTTTATGCTTCTGCAATGCTGAGATTTGTTGGAATAAAAAAAATATTAATTATATTTTATTATTATTTAAATAATATATTGAAATATATAATATTTGTTTTACTTCTTCATAATTATTTATTATATATACTGTTTTCTTTTTTTTATTTTATTGTAAATAGCAGTTTTATTTTTTATTTATTTTTACTCTTATTTAATTTTTTTATGGATATCATTTGATGTTTGATTTGTAGCTTTCATATATTGTATTTCAATGATTTTGTTTTTTAAATTATACATTAATTTTTTATTTGATTTGATTGATATTTTTTGAAATGTGTATTTTTTTTAATATTAAGTTTTTTATTTTCTATATTGTTTGTATTGAAATTTTTTTTATTTCAATGATTAGGCTTATATGTTGGTCATAAAGAGCATATTAATATTATATTCTTCTATTATTGTTGTTGTCGTCGTCGTTGTCGTTATTTTTTTTTGTATTTATTAACTATGTTTATGGCATTTATTTTTTCTTTTAGTTTATATATATATATATATATATATATATATATAAGAGTTTTCAATAGTTATATTTGTTATTGTTTTTATAACTGAATAATAAATTTTTTTAATTTTCAATATAAGTATTAATTCGTTAAATTTTTAATTTAAAAGTTAAAAGTGCAATAACCATAGATATGTAAAAACTACAATATATATATATAATCTTTTATATTTACAATTATTTTTGTGACTTTAATTTTTTTCATTTTTCTTTTTTTAAATATTTGTTATTAATCCTTTGATTATTTAAATTTTATTTGAGGTAGTGTGAAACTTTTGTTTTATCTTTTTTTCTTTAAGTTCTTATAATATTTTTTTTATTGTTACCTGATACAATATTTGTATCTATATTTTTTACGATGACTAAAGATTGTGGAAGCGATCTATTACATGTAGCTATTATATAAGTTCTCATTTTAGTTAATGTTAATATTTTTCTTATGTTATACTGTTGCTTTTTAAAATATACTATCTTAATTAGTTATTTTTTGTTCAATCACATCATAGTTTTCAAATTAATTTTAAGTAATTTTATAGTATATTTATGATGTTATACAAATTTATAATAAATTACTTTGTATAATATTATTGCTTTTATAAATTATAATTTATAGATTTATGTGTCAAATTACCTCTATGCAAATATTTAAAAAGGTAGTTATAACTTTAAATCTTTCTATAGCTCTTGAAAATAACAATGTATTCAAATGAATTTATGACGCATTTTATGATAGTTTTAAAAATTACAATAATTTATTATGCTCAATTTTTCATATTAATTTTAATTAATTTAATGATACATGTTATAATATTCTTTAAATTTTAATAAATTATTTTGTGTAGTATTATTATTGTTATAAATTGAAATTTTTAACATTTATGCACTAAATTACTGTTATCTAGACATTTCAAATGATGGTTATGATTTTGAATTTTTTTTATAAATGTAGAAGAGTTAGTAATACATGTAAGTAAATTTATAGCACATTTGTTGTCTCCAATAATTTGATAATATTATTTATTGGGAATGATACTAAAATATTTATTTGAATGCATTCCTCTTTCTTTCAACAATATTTGAAATTGAGTCATTAATTTCTTCTTAAGGATGATATAAATGTTGTTTGACTATATTGAAGTTAGAAAAAATTAATATAGATTAAAATAATAAATAAAAGTATCCTATTTATCTTCTATTTTTATAATTAAAAATATAATCGTATTACATTCTCATAAAAAATAAAAAATAAAAACTATCTTAGTGCTATTGAAACTTTAATTTTTAAAATTGATATTCTAGAATTTGACACCCTCACTTTGATTTTCCAATCATCCTTCTCATAATTTAAATTATTTATTAAAGAATATTGTTGGCCTTCTTTTGTAAGACATGTCCTATTAAAAATTAAATAAATAATTAAAAGAAGTAACTAAATTTAATTCATTATAAATATGAAAACCAAAAAACTAAAGTAGATAAAATCTCATGATGTTCGACATAATGTGTTTAGCGAATATATGAAATCAAAACACAATTTGTGAATTAGACAAAGTAAAGTAAAGAGGATAAATGACTATAATTTTTTCATAAAATGTGTACTATATATAGAGTTTGTGTTCATAAATATAATATAAATATCGTTAAATTTTATAATTGATTAAAGACTCAACTAAATTATAGAAAATGAAATAATTTATGACATTAATTATAAATAAATATATTTGACATTAATGTGGTATTTTAAATATAGCAACTGTCAATAAGTTTTAAAGAGTGATTATTAATTATATTTTGAAGATTTAAATAATTTATTGCATAATTTATGAATAAATGTATTGTGGTTATATTTTGAGAGAATATAATAATTTGTGATATCATTTTTGGCATAATTTGTGGATGGTAGAAACGATGATAGGAGGTTGTGAATATTGTATTCAGTATTAATGTAGAATTTTAAATATTATAACTGTCAATAAATTTTAAATAATGATCATTAATTGTATAATCTATAAATAAATTTAATGATATAATTTATGACATATTTTGTGGATATACAATTAATGAATGAATTTAATTAAATTCTTATTAATAAATAATTTATATAGTTATAATGTATTAGAAAGGGATTATGAAAGGAAGATATAATAATTTGTAATATTATATTAGAAATTGAGTATGAAACAAAGAGACGTCACTTATCATATTTTCAGAAAGCCACTTATCAATATTTGAGAGTATTTGGCTTGGTTGATATATATATATATATATATATATCACAGCTTACTCTTTCTCGAGGCAATTCGTATTCACATTCAACTTGAATTGAGGAATCCTTTTGAATCTCATCTTAAGTATAGGCGAGGTTCACTCAACTCAATAAGTGTTTGAACTTATCGACGTAACCCTAATCTTCCTTCGAAACTAGCTACCAGAAATGTTATGTTAAGCTAGAAACAATACAAGAATCAAAAGAATTTCTCAACTCAAGTTGAATGTGAATCGGAATCGCTTCCAGAAAGAGTAAGCTGTGATATATATATATATATATATATATCCCTCCGGTAAATGGTAACAACACTCACGCAGGATGATTTCCTATTACTCCTCTATGTCATTGTTTTCTTTGTTTGGTATGCCTTTAATGCATTAAATAATAAATTAAATAATTATTTTTATTAAATAATTAAAATTAATATATAAATAATTATTACTTTTTAAAAAATTATCCCCTAATTAGACTTTTAAGAAATAAAATGATAAAAATAAAAAATTATAATTATAATTAAATTAGTATAATAAATTTTTATAAAAAAATAAAAAATTTTGCAATTTCTTTCTTTATGAATCATTTTTTGTCTTTTTATTTTTTTTATTATATAAAAACATTAAATACTTATTTATATTAAAATCCTAAAGAGGATGAATGTAAATAATTTCTTATATTGTTAAATGTTTTTTTATCTGAATAATTTCCTCTATTATTAAACTTTTTATATTTTTTGATTAATTAAGCAAACTAAATATTTAATCGTTAATTTATTTGCCACACAATAAAATGAAAAATTTTTATATGATCACTTGTTAAAAATATTATGTTACTAAAATAATTATTTAACAAATTACAAATATTTATCTAAAACTGAGTTTGTATTGATTGATTGGCTCAAATAATAAATTTCTAATAAAATCTCAACCATTTAATGTAAAATTAGATGTAGAAATTACAAATATAATAAATCATGTCCAAATTCAACATGAAAGAACCTCATAGTAAGGCCACCCTAGCAAAAAGGCTTTACATTCCAAAAAATGCAAGAGAAAATTGCAACAACTTGCATTGAAAACATAATATTAAAAGAAAGAAAGACAGCAAGTGATTTTTATGATCAGTAGTTTCTAAAGAGATGGATACAGCAATGTCAATAAAATCACTAGTTAAATGAAATGGAAGAGCGCATAAATTAAAAACTGGCTAGTTACCAACCACAAACATGTAACATAAATTACTTGTCAATAATGGAATTCTTATTGCATCCCACGACTTTTTGACCATCAGGGGGTGGTCTCCTCAGTCACCATTAAGTTTATGATTCCATAAGACGTTCCATGATCAATTTGACAGCCAAAGGGGCATCAACTGTGACAGCCACCTTCACTGTCGGCTTATCAGACCACTCAGTGACTTCATCAAACCTGGTTTACATTTCAAAATAAGCAAGAAGATGAGTGAGCCACTGAGAGAACTAAAGCGTCATTAATGCATGAGCTACACTTCCTATGAGAGGACGACTCAAAGGCCTCCTTTCTTCCTCCAGTTCTCATCAGAAAGTTTGCAATAGATTATACTTTAGAGAACAAAAGAAGAATGCTTTCATTGCAAATAGAAGAAATGCTCTAATTGCAGCTATAAGATGTTACGTATGATCCTGTTTTGTTTAATCCTTTTTTGTCACTGTTTCAGAGCCATATCTAAATTACCAACCCTGGAGCTTAGTTATTTTCATCAGTTATTTTAAAAAGTAAATCACAAATGCCATCATATTTATCTTGTGCATGAACTTGTAAGGCAAGTTGATTTCCTTAACAAGTGATGACACATATTTCCACTTTACATGCATTGTATCACAAATAGGTGTAACATTGCAGAGCATATATCCTTAATATGCTACCTTCATACTTATTCTAGTAATCTACTTTTCATTTTTCACAACTTCTGAAGTTGCAGCCTGCATGTGTCCTTTAATTTTTTGAGGTCCTAATATGGTAATCTGCACTTGATAAGCCAGATGGAGCCAAAACCAATGAAAATGTTTATCTTTATTTTTCCTTTTATTTTAATTTCAAACTCTGGTACTTTAATTAGTATGAAGTTTCAAATGTCTTAACCATGTCGCTTATGATTTGATATTCAAAGAAACTCTGACACAGTTTTACCTCTTCTGTTTGTTATACAATACTGTTAGTCCCCTTGTGATGCCAGCGGTTTGGACTCTAACCACACCCTCTGTGTAAGTCATAAGTGAAGGATTAATAGCTGCAAGAAGGGCTATAGGATCATGAAGATAGACTCCTGCGTCAAGAACAAAACTGAGCATCAACAACTTAAAAAACTTTGTTACTACTTGCTCTTTGACAATGTCAACCACAAAAGTAAACAAACCTCTTATGTGGTATGCCACATGATGATAATTGAAGTACATGTCTAAAATTTTGCACAAGTACGAAGCAAATTTTCCATTTGACAGTGCCAATTGGTCTCGATCAGCATCTAAAATATTTCAAAATGCAGAACTAAACGATCAAATAAACAGAACCCAAAAGAAAATCCAAATGTAAAAGGTGTGGTTAATGTGACAACAAAGAATTACTAATAGCAAGGCTACCATTTTTATAACTTCACAATAGATGAAACTAGACTGTGGGGTGCAGAGAAAAAAATTTAAATGGAAAATTTTATATTCTATCTAACCATATTCATACTTGACATCTAACTAGTTCAATTCATTGTTTTATGGTGAACCAAACTGAGGATAAGTTCTTTAAAGGTAAAACACAGAGCTGCATGATTATATATTAGTCAAACTGTTATCCCATACAAACATTTGATTAGGTTATGACATGTCCTACACCACAAAGGCTTTTATTTCACTTCTTTATATACATTATATGTGCCTAAATTAAATTATCAAATATATAATGCTTATGTATAATAGTAAGATTTTAAAAATTAAATTAATACCTGTAAGAAGAACTTGATGAGTAACATTAATTCCCACAGCCAAGACATCTGCTCCACTGGTGAAAACAATATCAGCAGCATCTGGATCGCCAAATATCTGGTCACACAATCTAAGATTTTAGATACAAAATGAAAGAGGCAGAGCCAGAAAGAGGGAGAAGAGCACCTACTGAGTTATTCAAGTTGAAGTTGGCACTGCTTACTTGTATATAGGATCCTTAAAGGGTTCTTCAAAGACTCTCTTAATGTAAAATAAATATTTCTTTCTAAATATAAGAAGAAAAAATAAAAACAAAAAGCAAACGAATGAAAGCAATGATTACATCTTAAGCTAGGAAACAATCTAAAATAATCCTAATGTTGCATTAACTTTGTAAATGTGTTTAGAAGATCCGATGGGGCATAGCATTTACAGGAGACCTATGCAGAAGCCCCTAAACAAGCTGGATAAGCAAATATCAAACTGATTGAGTGGGTTTTTCGCAACTTACATTTGCCTCTGCTGCTGGATTCACATTACCATTTACAGCAAATGCACCACCAAGAAGAATGATCTGTCCAATGTTTTTGGTAAATGCAGGATCTAACTCAATAGCCTGCATGATAGATGATCTATTAAAATTACAATGAAGTTTGATGAAGAAAACAATTTCAAAATACGAAGAACCTAACCAGCGCAATATTTGTTAGTGGGCCCAATGCCACCACAGTGATTTTTCCAGGGTGAAGATTTGCTTGCTCAACCAGAAAAGCAGCTGCTGACTGTTCAATTGGCTTTGCTTTTGGTGGGTCAAAATTTTGGTTACCAAGTCCGTCAGCACCATGGACAAACTCAGCAATACGAAGTTTTGTACCTTTCTTCACAATAAACCAAGATAAAATGAGATGATAAAAATGAATCACAATCAGTTTATGGGCAACAACACTGCATGTGAAATACAGAGTTAAAAGTTACAAGTAGATCTATAACAATAAAGAACAGGCACATTAGACAACTTTCAGCATCCATAAACTGGCCATAAAAGTAGAAAGTAAATTCATTCACATAGAGTTGTCCTTTAAATCTAGAGAAGCTATCACTGCTCTGCTTATAGAAACCATAGCAAGTATGAAGAAATGTGTGTGAAAATGCACGAGCTACTAAAAACTTACTCAAGACAATATTATTTTCTATGAAACTAAGACATATGTGCACTTGATGTGCAGAAAAGTTATCCAGAAAAAGCTTATGCATAGATCACATAACCAACAATGACATATTCGAAATTCTGTTCTTGTTAAAAGACAGTGATCAAAGATGCTGTCCCAACAATGGAAGATATTAGCTGATTTACAGCTCTTTGGGTTCATGTTTCAGAAATAAGTATAGAACACACAACATTCTGAAGCCAATACCTTAAGCTCTCACTAAAGAAAAAACCTCATCCTCATTTGGAGGCTCATCTAAATCAACTTACTGAAGCCTTAGTACTAAATTAATTGCTGTTTACATCAAGAGACAATAAAGCTAATTGTTAGTGACTCGGAAGTGGATATCCAAAAACAAATCATTATTTAAATTTCTTTCTCTTACTCTAAGCATTACCAATGATGGTCAAACTTTCCAAATCACAATACATTTTACATCCATTCTTCCGTGGAACAGAAAAGAAATGAGAAACAAATAGAAGATACACATCTAAAATACCATTACAAGCCAGAATAAGTTTAAGATTGAAGGATGAGTATATACAGTTATCGTGACATGAGATCCCTCAGCCACAGGTATATCAGTCCTCCCCGCAACCTCCAACTAACCCATAAGCACCAAACAAAAAAAATATTAGTAGTTAGAAAGTAATCAATAACAATAGCTTTTGAAGGGCAATTAGAATATTGACCCTCATTGATTTTTTAAAAATTTCTTGAAAAAGAAAAAGAGCAACCCATATAGCCAATAATTGGACTCGTGAATATCAACTTTAGACACAAACAATTTACCAAATGCAAGGCATTCCTGGTAGCCAGGGTGGTATAAACATTCCCATATATGGTCGTCAGTCCAATCACTTCCACTTCAGGCGATCTCAATGCAAGAAATATTGCCATAGCATCATCTGACAGTACAGCAAACTAACAATTAACATAGATTCATTAACTAACAAGAACAAGAACAAGAACACAGAGTCAAACCCTTTTTTGCCAATGGGTATGCCAATTATTTTTGATACCCAATTAAGAAAAATCCCAAAGGACAAACTTTTCTCATCTTTTGGTTTCAGTTTCTCCACAAACAGATATGAATTAGATTGATTAGCAAAAGGAAGGCATACCAATGCCAGGGTCAGTATCGATGATGATCTTCTTTGGATCAGCAGCCATGGCCTTGATGGGTATGACCGGAATTGAGAAAGGAGGTAGAGATAGTGACAGGCCTTTGCCTTATTAAGACCGCTTTCAGCGATAGCAGAAATAGAAGTACAGAAAGTTGGATTCAATCCTGATGTTCTCACTTTAATTAAAATTCAGATTTGTTTCAATGGGGGGTTGCTGATTAAAATAATTATTTTATAATCACATAGCACAAACAATTCGTTAATTATCATAATTTGTAATTATTATTATTATTATCGTTATAGATAATATTTTTATTGTATTTTGTTTGCATTCGTCTTTTTTATTTTTTAATTTTTTCTTTTTTCTCAAATTTTGCTGTTTTTATATAATTTCTATATTCATATTTATATGCATTGTTTTAGTCTTTATAATTAGATAATTTGATATGTGAAAACTATATAATTATTGACTATTTATCATGTTATTAAATATATATATATATATATAATAAATTTTTATTGTAAACTCCACCCTTCTTCACTTAGTTTGAGTCAATTAATAATTCTTTAGAGTTAATTACAAAAAAATCTTAATTTTTATTTAATTAAGTCGATAGCATCAAAATTTCATTAAATATTCTAATAAAAAAATAGATTTGACTATAAAATTCAAACCAATTAAACTGACTTTTAATAAATATATGAAAAATAAAATTATTATATTTTATTTATTTATAATAAATTTTGTATTTACTTTTAATGGGCTTTCTTTTTATTATTTCATTTATTTTTGTATAGAATCTATACTAAATCAACCTGTTAAAATTATATTTTGGTTTGAAGATCTATTAAAATTGATAAAATCCTTGAATTAAAGAGTTTTAAAAAGGGAACCCAATTTAGAATTTGTAGCAAAAACCAAAAAGTTATACTTTCTCCCTCAACTTTGCTCTTTAAAAATTTTTTTTTATTAGTTTTAGTTTGGATCGCTGATGGTTAACCAATGATAGTCTCCTCTTATTTCTTTTTTATTTTTATTATTTATTACTTTTAATAAACTCAAATTTGTCATTTTATTGATAACTTTATCTTTTTTCTTTCAATTATGTGTAATTTACATCATAGATGTTTTATTCTCCTCTATGGATGTTTTGTTCTCCTTTGCTGATGTCTTTTTTTTCTCTTTTTGTGAATATCTTATCTCCTTATATGGATATTATTTTTATATTTTTTAAATGAAAATGGTATCTATTGAAATACTATTGATGTATTTTGCACAATGATTATGATTTTTTCACAATTTTACAACTTTGTTAAGAAGTTATATTCAAAACAATACTATGACATCAAAATAATTTCAAAATCATGAGAAAGGAATCCAAAGTAGTGATTTGAATTATTCATATGATTGTATTAGATTTAGTCATAATTTTTCAATATCAAAATCTTAGATTGTAGATACCATATAACTATTATATTGAATGAATGATACCATTTTATTAAAAAAGTGTTTTAAAAAGTCATGATTTTTTAGTTTAAAATTGGTTTTGAAAGTTATATAACAACTAGATTAACACTCACGTTTTGCTGCGGGTAATAATATAAGGGGAAAGAAAGTCATTAGAAATCAAAGATATTGTGTAAAATATTAGAGTTTTCTTTCAAAGTGCTTAAACATTGCACATATAATTAATAATAAGGGGGAGAAAGAAATAGATGAAGTTCAATAGTAAGACACATGAACTAAAATATTAAAGTTTTCTTTTAAAGTGCTTAAACATTGTATATAATTAATATTAAGGGAAGAGGGGGAATAAATCAAGCACAATAGCAAGACACATGGGCTAGTAAGTTTGTGAATGATAGATTAGAGTCTAGCCTGTGACAAAAAAAAAAAAGAAGAAGAAAATTAGTGTTAGATATAGGTAGAAAGTAGGTGTCAAGGAGAAAAAAATGAGGAGTGCAATATTTTGTATACCTTGTATGTGCTTTTTTCAGTGGGGATTGTATCGATAAGGAGAAGGACGCATGAATGTGTACAAATGGTGGGTCTTCATTTTGGTCGTCAGGGGATAAGGAACAAGATGCGAAAAATTGCTTAGATTTAGGAAGAAAGTAAGACTCATACGAACATAAGTCTTGCATTTTTGTCAAAGAGGAGATTACAAAAATTGATATTTGTTGAGGCAGCGAGTAAAGCAAGATCAGAGAAGATTGAATTTGCTCATCAATTTCAAAAATTTTGCTCACTCTAAATAATTACAATTTGAAAAATTTTGGTCCAGCCATATATTCAAGTTATGAAAAAAGGAATAAAGTTCTTTTTCACAGATTATGCACCATGCTACTAGTCGTAATATCAATAAGATTAGTTGCTAATCAACCAAACATGAAAAAAAGAAGCCATAGTTGGATCCTTAACTAGTAGATCTAATTTGTACCTATTTATATATAAGCAAGTTGAATGACTAAGTCAAAGGTGGAAATATAAATAAGAATGAGTGAAAACTTGATGGAAAAATTGAATATTACCAAGAGATAGGAATTCTTTAAGTGCACCACATCTTTCATTGCACCAAACAGTATCATTATAATTATGGGTGCTACTTTTATAATTAGGGCAAGCCTTATACCACTAACTAGTCTCAACTAGTAGATCTAATTTGTACCTATTTATATATTAGCAAGTTGATTGAGTAAGTCAAAGATGAAAACATAAATATGAATGAGTTAAAATTTGATGGAAAAATTGAATATTACGAAGGCAAAAGGACTTCTTTAAGTGCACCACATCTCCTGTTGTACCATGCGATATCATTATAATTATAGGTGCTATTTTTACAATTAGGGCAAGCCTTATACTTCTAATCAGTGGATGCATTAAGGCTTGTGATTTTAGCAACACATGTACATTTTATTTCCTACAATTTGAATAAAAATGGTCATATCAATGCATTCAACAAATTATCTTGTTATGAATAACAAAACATTGAACCCTGTCAATGTGGACATCCAAATTAAGAAGCTCTAAAATTATTTTGTGATTGATACATTTTTCTTCCTATGAATCAACTATTGTCCTAGCAATAGACATAACTCATCAATTTTTTCATATGGTGCTTGTAGGCTACCAAAAAAAAAACATAACAATTGTAGTGATAAATGGGTAGTAAGCAATATATGTTTCGACAATAGGAAATAACAAACCTGTCACAAAAGGCTTTGATATCAGGGATTTCTAAATTCATAAAAATCCTAGTTGTTGATGTGCTATTAGGTTTTATAGAGTTTGTAATTGATAAACAATGATGAATTGGCATTATATATACAATAATGGAAATGCATTGTGATAAGCATAAACAAAGGGTATAAATAGGATGACGAGGGACAAGAGATATTATTCTATGATTTGACTGACACTAAAATGAATGCAAGAATAACAAGGCCATCTTCTTCTTCTTTAGCAAATACTTTGGCTTAAGGAAAATCTATTGCACAATTTTCCCATAATGTCACACCCAGCTTTTCTTGACTACAAAGCTAATATAATAAAGGCAATAGTGTCAAATACACACACACACAAAGAGTTGCTTTTTATTTAGAAGCTAGAGATTGCGCTTTTTTTGTCATGTTGTTTGTCATCGGAATAATTTCAATACAACCCACAGAAATTAGTTGACTCATAAAATCTATAAAAAAAAAACAATTAGTAAAACCTCATAGAATAAAGTGATAGAATAAAAAATCTTCTTAGAGGAGAATATACATGGCATTAGTACCGATCAAGAATGAATCATCGCTCGTGCGTGCAATAACATCAAAAAATTTCTAATGCTATATAATCCACTAATACCCCAAATTAAACGAGTGTTTATGCATTTATCCACTACAAATGAAATTGGTTTTGTTGGCTAGATTCAAGTAAATACAAAACATATTTTAGCAATTGCTAAAAGCTTACATTTTTTTTCTTCTAAGAATATGTGTCATCAATATGCCACCCTCTATATATGAAGTAGGGTCAAGTCATGCCAATAGGCAACATCATTCTTTAGAGCATGTTTAGTATATGGAAACATAAAATGAGAATAAAATTTTTGTTCTATTTTTATTTTTGGTATCTCAATTTATTTTAAAATTTAAAAAAATTAAAATATCTTATTATTCTTAACATTTCATTATTTAAATTAATTTATTTGCTTGTAAAGTATTTTCTTTATTCTAAAAAAGTTATAACCTATCATTTTTCACATTGTTTAAGAAAACATATTTAATATTTTGTCAACTCACAACTTGTAATATATCTTTTTATTTATACTTGATAACAGTTGTATCAACGAACGCCTTAAGAATAAATAGTACTTTAAGAATAGTTTGGTTGTTGCGCATATGAGCCCTTTAGAATTGAACATATGGAGGAATTGAGAAAGCTCGAACGATAAAACAACCAAACAATGGTATCATTTAGAGATTTAGAAAACGACAAAAACACGCAATGTTTGGAGATTCGGCGGTTGTAAAATGGATAATGTTCCATGGTATTTTGAGACAATGGATATAAAGATAATGGCAATTGTTTGACACAAGTAGGAAGGATCTAGAGGATTAAAGGTATATATATATATATGCTCATTATACCCTATAGAGAGGTACGTTTTGTTGGGGTTTTGATACTTTACTCATTTTCTCATACTTTCAACTTTTTTAACAAAAAAGCTCTCAGTTACTCATTCTAACTTAACAATCGTAGTGGATGTGAGAATTACAACCTCTTAACTTACATTTGTCTTTATTTTATAGGCTAGTCACTCCTTCTACGATTAAAGGGTTATCAATACTCTTAATTATATTTAATAATAAAATAAATGTACTTTACTAGCTTAATAATTAATGAGGATAAATTATAAAAAATTGATTATAATTAATGAAAATGAACATGTATTTAAAATATTCTAAAAAAGAATGGTGGACAAATTTTTTTGAGATAACAAAGTATAAAGTTATTATATGGATAATTATGCAAATTTTGTTGATATTTGAATATACTATAAATTATGATTCAATTTATGTAATTAAAAAGGTCATCAACGTTTTTAGAACCGAATCAAAGCAGCTGGTCATATTAATAAAATCGAGAATTGACTAGTAATATAGTTTAGTTTAATGTAAAAAAATTGATCACTTAAAAAACCCTTTAAGCTAGAAAAATTGTCCAAAATTGAAAAATGAGATCAAACCAATTCAATCTAAAATTATATTGTTTAGTGAACAATAATTAACATGTTAAAAAATTACACTATTTTACTCAAAATTTTAAATTTTAAAAAATATTTTTTTACTTTATCATATTATATATATATATATATATATATATATATATATATATATATATAATTTTTAATATTTTTATATATTTTAAAAAAATAAAAAAATTTTTTCTTTTTAATATGATCAATCAAATTGATTGAACTAACTAAATAAAAAATTGACAATTCAATTAGTTCGATCTTTGATTTGATTTTAAAAACATTACATGTGATTACTCCTTTTGAAAAAAAAAATCAGAGTAAATACTGAATACATTACCAGTGAAAAAAAAATCAGAGTAAATACTGAATCCTATTTCCTGGACATCAACCAACTCTAAGGAATCCATCGGTGAATAATCTCAACTTTATTCCATTCAATTAGGATATGACTCTAGATCAAGCTATTATGACTAATTCTATCACAATTTTCACCATTATGAAAATCAAGTATTTCTAATTTTCGAATTGCAAATACTATATTAAGTCTTAATTTTATTTAGAATTTGATACTCATAATGCAATATACATTTATTTTTTATTTTGTTGCTGATTGGATATTGATTTTTTGGTTTAGATTATTACTATTTATATGATCAATGAAATATATAAAACCATATTATAAAATATTATAAAAGATAATATATTTAAGATTAAAAAAATTAATTATAAAGATGTTACGTGAAAATTACTACAATTTAAAAAATTAATGAAATATATTTTATAATCAGTCTTAATTAACTTGTGCAGACACTATACATCTAGATATCATTTTTAGCTCTTTGTGACTCTAATTTGTCATCAATCATTGAGAATTTTGATTATTTTTGTTAATCTAATCTTTAATACTATCTTTCATCTTTGATTGTTCATAAATGGATTTATCAGTTAATACTCATAATGCAATATACATTTATTTTTTATTTTGTTGCTAATTGGATATTGATTTTTTGGTCTATATTAGTACTATTTATATGATCAATGAAATATATAACACCATATCAAAAAATATTATAAAAGATTATATTCAAAATTAAAATTAATTATAATTTCTCACATGATAGATGTTACGTGAAAATTACTACTATTTAAAAAATTAATGAAATATATTTTATAATTAGCCTTAATTAACTCGTGTAGACACTCTACAACTAGATGTCACTTTTAGCTCTTTATGACTCTAATTTGTCATCAATGATTGAGAATTTTGATAATGTTAATCTAATATTTGATACTATCTTTCATCTTTGATTGCTCATAAATGGATTTATCAGTTGATACTCATATTGCAATGTAAATTTATTTTTTTTATTTTTGTTGCTAATTGGATATTGATTTTTTGGTCTACATTATTACTATTTATATTATCAATGAAATATATAATACCCTATCGAAAAATATTATAAAAGATTATATTTAAGATTAAAAAATTACTTATAATTTCTCGCATGATATATGTTATGTGAAAATTACTACTATTTAAAAAATTAATGAAATATATTTTATAATCATTCCTAATTAACTTGTGTAGATACTATACAACTAAATATCACTTTTAGCTCTTTGTGACTCTAATTTGTCATCAATTATTGACAATTTTGATAATTTTATAATGTTAATATAATCTTTGATATTATCTTTCATCTTTGATTGCTCATAAATGGATTTATCAGTTGATACTCATATTGCAATATAAATTTTTTTTATTTATTTTTGTTGCTAATTGGATATTGATTTTTTGGCCTACATTATTACTATTTATATGATCAATGAAATATATAACACCATATTATAAAATATTATAAAAGATTATATTTAAGATTAAAAATTACTTATAATTTCTTGCATGATAGATGTTATGTGAAAATTACTACTATTTAAAAAATTAATGAAATATATTTTATAATCAGTCCTAATTAACTTGTTTAGATACTATACAACTAAAAATCACTTTTAGCTCTTTGTGACTCTAATTTGTCATCAATCATTGACAATTTTGATAATTTTTATAGTGTTAATTTAATTTTTGATACTATATTTCATCTTTGATTGCTCATAAATGGATTTATCAGTTGAAAAAGGAAAAATGAAATAAATTTTTATAATGCTTTTAAAATTAGATCAAAATCAATCAATCGGTTGATTTTTAATTTGATTATTTATCAAATCAATCGATATGGTTGAATATGATATTATTTTTTAAAACATGAGAAAAATACTTTAAAATATTTTAAAATAAGAAAAATAATATTATATGATAAAAAATAAAAATATTTTCAACATTTAAATTTTGAATAAAAGAGTATAATTTTTTTAAATTTATTCATAAAATTATATAGTTTTAAGTTAGATCAATTTGGTCTAATTCATTGATTTTGATCAATTTTTAAATTTTAATTGATTTTAAAAAAATTTTTTAATTGATTAATTTTTAACATCTAACTGAATTAGACTAATGATCAATTTTCAACAAATTTAAACGATTAGTTAAATTTGGTTTTGAAAATACTGAATTTTTGTTAAAGAAACAAATAATATCATCCTAAGAGCTAATTGTAATTTGTTTAGAGAAATAAAAATATTTGTATTTATAACGCCATAAGATATTTTTTTTTAAAAAAATATTTTTAAAATTTAAAATACTAATTAAAAACAGATTCTCAATACTAGTGCTAACTACATTGGCTCAGTTTTAAGTTTATGATAATATTTTCATCATAAAATTTTTCAGTAGCTCCACATTTGTTTTTAATAATAGAGATCCATATCACATCCAATGGTATTGCACTAAGAAAATTGAATTTTTTTGTGATACATTAAATCAGATTTGAGATATAACCAATTGATCTAAAGTTTTAAATCCCATTACGAAGAGATCTTAAAACTCTCAATAATCTCTCAATAATAAAAATAACAAAATAATCCTAAACAAAAAAAACTCAACATAAGAGATAAACAAAAAAATATATATATAGTGAAACATTCTTTTTATTAAAGAAAATAAAAAATTAGTGAAAAAATCTGCCATTAATGAAATTTTTGATAATAATTCTTTAAAACTTAAAAAAATGAGATTTTTTTTTAGAAAAAAAAGTGAAAGAATAGGGTTGACTAATTGAACACCAATGTTTTCTAAATTGGATTTATTAGTGAACTAGTCAACTGACTGGTTTGTAGATCAATTAATCTGATTCAATTGATTTAATAATAAATAAATTTAAAATATATTATTAAAAAATTTTAAAAAATAAAAAACATTAAAAATATATAAATATGTTTATAATATTTAAAAATATAAAAATTATCTTGAAAACTGAAATAGATCTAATTAAATCAATCAATAATTTAATTTTTAATTTTACCAATTTGATTAATCAATTCGATCCCGTTTTCAAAATACTGAACACCGTATACGGCACGTATGGCTCACTTCTGAAGCGCTAATTTTAGAAAGTTCCCTCTTTCAGATGACCCAAAAATAAAAAAATCTAAGAAAAATTTCATGTTTGTGAGAAGTGAAGGGGCCATGCGAATTAACTTTAGAAAGTTCCATGTTAAAACTAAATAAAAGTCACAATTATGAAAGAACTCTGCAAAGTTTTTGGGGTGGGGACATGGCGCTTGAAACCTCTCTAAACCTTTATTGACTTGGAGAGGTGACAATAAAAATTTCATTTCAATTTATTTGAAAAAAATAATTGAAACTTGACTCAAATTCTTTAAAAATTAAATTATTTGACTGTAAAATAACTCAAATTTAATTTGATATATCAGCTTATTTAAATATGATCAAAATTTAACTTAATTCAAATTTAATTAGATTTAAATTAAAAAAATTAAAAATTTTAAAATTAAAAAAAATGATAAATGATTCACTCTAATTTGCGCATTTATAATTTAAAATAATTCAATTTCAATATATTTAAAAAATGAATTAATATTGGTTCAACTTAAATTCACATGACCAATTGGTTTTTTGTCCTATTACTTTCAAAACTTTAATGAATATTAAAAATTTTTTTTATCTTTTTCTTGGTAGATAAAATATTTTAAATAAAAAAAGACATCATAATTTAAACTCTGGAAAATGATAGGTAGGCTTTATGCGTTTCACAAAAAATATTTTATTAGAAAAGTTTTTTTTTTTACATTTTAGTGATTATAAAATATTTTTAATAAAAAATTAAATCATTTTTAAGAAAATATGACCTTTTCTTTTTAAAAAATAAAATCATTTCTCTAATTTTGGCAAATTTATTAGTAAACTTATCATTAAAAATATAATACTTAGAATTTATATGGAATTGTTATTTGTTTTAGAATTTCTATGAGATTTAATTAAATTTTGTTCGATTCAGTTTTTAAAATATATCAATTTGGTTTGATTTATATTATTTTACAATTTAATTTTTAATTTTTTCAATTCGATTCCGATAAATTTAAACCAAAAGCCCACGCATAGCCTTCATCTCTTAATCACATCTCTAAACCCAGAATGGTTTTTGTCATTTCCTATGTATATTGGATTTTTTGAGGAATAATTCAAAAAAAAAAAAAAAAAGGAATAAGTAAGAAATGGTGGTGGGGGCTGTTTCATGAAGTGAATTTGATTTATTTGTTGGGGTAAAAAGTCAAATGAGTCTCTCCACTTGTAATGGAGTGATAATGATGATGAAATGAGTTTTTTTTTTTATCAAAATTACTTCCAAATTTATACTATTTTGTCAAAATTACCTATGATCTTATATTATTTTATCATAACAATTGAAAATAGTAATTAAAAAGAGTGTGTATGATATAAACATAATTTAATAATTATAAAATCAATTATTTAAGAGAGAAAATGAGAAAATTAAAAAGTAATATTAAAAAAATGCATAACGGTTGATAAACACATTTAGAGAACTGAACTCTTTATACAATTTTGCTCAAATCCTTAAATCTTTAAATGTCCTTAAAAAATCCTAAATCTCTAAATCCTCAAAACAAGTTTCACTTCAATAATAAAATTTTTCTTAAATCAAGTCGATTGATTAAAAAAAGTAAAAAAATGACATTTTCATACAGTAATAATTCTACTCATTCATACATTGTATCCAATTGCTGGAGTTATTTGTGATAACTTATTTTTGAAATTACGTAAGTTTATGATAGCATGAGACGAGTATGGAATTACACTCTCACCTCGCAAGTTCCCATTCGGACCCCTAAAGTGGATATTCATAGAACCTGAAAAAATTAAATATAGTTTTATAAGTTGTTATATATATATATTAGTTTCTAACATAAAATTTTATAATTTAATAAATTATATTTTAAAAAATAATGGTAAAAATAAAAATGTTTGCCTTGCAGAGAACTCTTGTAGTGCAAGGAGTTTTAGTAAAAGCGGAAATAAGAGGGAAATTCTTCCTATAAAAAAGGCGGGACAAGGGATGAAGAATTGTTTTTGCATATTCGATTTGTCATTTCTAAGTTAATACCCTCTTTAATCAATATTTAAACTTTTATGACGAAATAATATAAAATTAAAAATAATTTTGATAAAATAATATAAATTTGATGGTAATTTTAATGAAAAATATTATGTCATTCTTATTTGTCACTTCATTATAAATTAAAAAATTTACTTGACTCTTTAGCCAATGATGTTGATTATTGGAATTTGGAGGTAAAAGGCCTAGAGATAAACACAAATGGTGGTAATAATAATAATAATAATAATTTTATTTATGTAATTTATCTCAAACATTAAGAAATTCACAAAAATGCAAAAGTTTCATCTGGACTCAAAACTCCATGCATAAATTAATATAAAAAGCATATATCTTTTGATATTAAATAAGGAACCAACTTGGCTAGCCCAAAAAGAAAAAAAATAAATGAGGAGAAAAAGAAAATAATAATGAGAAAGGTCAAAAGTAGGATGAGTTTTTACGGAAAAAGAAAAGGGGAAGGAACAGTAGTGGGGACCGAAGGTTTTTGGGCCAACGTAGTTACATAAAACAAACGTTGAGCCTTTGTCTTAGATCAATGGCAATTCAGAAATAATATCATTAAAGAAAAGGGGCAAACTGACAAAAAGGTAGAACTCCGTCTCCGCCCCACCCCACACCACTCCATTTCAAGTCATCAACTGAATCATTTCATTTTTCATTTTCATTCTCCATAACCAAATACAATAATAATCATAATAGCATATCAATTGGATCTCAGTTCAGTTCCCCCTTACACGTTCAAAAAAAAAAAAAAATGAGTCAATCATCCTCCTCATCAAAAACCCCCCGTCACCACAAATCATCATCTGCATGGCCTGACTCCGTCAAAATCCAAACTAAAAACAAGAAACAGCAACGGCACTCAAGAAACCCATTTCAAGATCTCGGCAAGGGTGGTACTAACGACAACGGCAATGACAGTAGCAGTAATGTATCTTCTATGTCCTCCATTGAAGCCCCCAAGGGCTGCCTCAGGTTCTTTTATTCTCATACTTCTTCTTCATTGTCTTCTACGCAGACCCCTTTGGTTAGTAGTAGTAATAGTAACAGACTCGGTCGTAGGGAAAAAGTCCTCTCGTCGAAAACCCCTAAGTCAGCGCCTAATGCGCGGCCGGCGAAGGAGAACTTGCCGAAAGGTGGGATTTTTCATAAACCCATTTCGCAAAAGCTGGAGAGAGTTAAACGAAATGTTTCTCGTCAATCTGGGAGAAAACCCAGTTCGAGGAATGTT
This sequence comes from Omphalea diandra, assembly GCA_949677035.1. Classification (NCBI taxonomy): domain Eukaryota; kingdom Viridiplantae; phylum Streptophyta; class Magnoliopsida; order Malpighiales; family Euphorbiaceae; genus Omphalea; species Omphalea diandra. Next base: position 25,876 of record CATIWR010045556.1, read on the forward strand.
CAAAGTTCGAAACTTTCTTCAGGTTTGGACTGCAGTGGTAGTCTTGACAATAAACTGAAATCTGGGTCTAGAGCAGTTGATGGAATTTTTGACTGTGATGGATCAAATTTGACTCCTTTTAGTAAGGTGGCAAGTGGTTTGGGTTTGTATCTTGGAGTTGATAGTAAGGTTATGAATGAGAATGGTGACGCTGATGATGAGAAATCAAAGATTAATAGTAATGGTGACACAAACTCAACAAGTAGCAATACTAAGACACCTCCGGTTCAGGCCTCAGTATCTCCAGAGATACAAGGTGGGTCATCTATGGTGTCGGTGGCAACGAAAAAGATGACTCCAGTTTGTTATGGTGCTGGTTATATTATGTCAGGCGTCACTGACAAGAGGAAATGTAGGCCCAGAGGTATACTGACTGTAGGAGAAGCAAAGCCTCTTGATTGTTTTGATGTCAGTGATGATGATGAACCTGATCAAAATGATACTCCGGGGCTTGACAAGAGTTCTGGTGTTTCCGTGTTGCCTTTACCTGCTGAGGCTTCAATGCATTGGCTTTTATCACCATGTAATGAGGAGGATGAAGATCAAAAAGAGAATTCTGAAAACGGTTCATGTTGGTTTTTTAGGTTGGAGGAGAGTGCCATACACAATTTCCCTGCTTCACCTTCGTCTGGAATTAATGTTTTTTCACCTGATGTATGCAATAAAAGCAATGATAGAAGTGTTTCAACAACTAGTTCTAGGAGGAGGACGAGATGTTCTTCTTTGCTCTCTCCCAATGGAGGGTTTATGGGGCCTCCTTTGTATGATAATGAGGCTATATTATGTTCAGAAGAGAGGAAGAACTCCCATGGTCTTCATGAAGAGAACTCTCCATTCTTCATGGATTCCTTGGGTAGTGTAAATGCAGTTCAAACCCCGGAATCTGACTCTAGTTCAGATAGGGGAATTGGCTTATCCTGGTTAAATGCAGATGGTGATAGGAAGAAACATAATTTTGATTGGAAACTTAAATCAGAAGCTCTGCATCCTAAGATGGCTGGTTTATCTCCCAAGAGCCATGTATCAATGTGGGATCCAACGAGTTTAAGTTTTCAGTTTGATTGTTTGAATACACCTTCCAATTCTGTTGATTTTTCCCAGTTTCAGAAAGTTTTAGATGATCGAGCTCTTTGGTTTTCTAATTCCACGATGGAAAATGTGTCACAATCTCAAATGAGGATATCATGGAGGGAGGGATTGGTCAGTCAGATCTGTGAAATGGATGAGTTTGATTCTTGCCGATGCCTATCAGATGAAGAGGATAATGCTAATGGCTGTATTGGGAGTTGCTCAAAATCCCTCTGGGGTCTTGAGCTCGATGTTGATGTAGCAAAGAAACAGATTTCAACAAATGAATCTGGATCTACCAAATTTACGGACAGTGGACATGGAATTGATGGAAAAGCCCAGGAGAAGCTTCCTCCTCAGGTACCATGTTCATGTGCAGAGTCGATAAGCACTGATGGAGGTGGTCTAGCTCGTTCGGAGGATTCAGACTGGACCATATGCTACAAGAACCAATTGTTTCAATTATAATGATTACCCTTTTATTTATTCCTTAATTCAAGTAGAATAAGCCTTGTTAACCTCAGCTGAGAAAAAAAGGGGTTCTTAGGGACCACCATTGTACTCTATTTGTTCCATAATTGGTATTTGTATTTGTTTTGTGTTTCTCCTAATAATTCTTAATTTTAAGACAGTCCTATTTGTTATGTCATCTTGAATCGATTTCTTTTTCCCCTTATTCTTTTAATTTTTCCTCATTTCTTTACTGAAGAAATCATCAATGGAGGTTGCTGGGTATGTTTATGTCCTTGAAATATGGTTTTCTACTTGGTTGCTGCAAGTTTTCTTGTTAATGATTGCAAAAGAGTGAGAACACACAGAAAGAGGGAGGGAGGGAGTATTCGATATAAATCATTTCTATGAGAATATGTAAGAGTTGTTTGCACATGTAACTCTCTGGATCATTGATTAATCAATTTTATAGATCCATGAATATGATCATCCACAGTATGGTAGGTTTATGTGAATCTCCAGTTCTATATTTGATTTTTACAGATAATCTCTGGAGGTTGAAACTGCAAATATGGCTTGAGGAAGCCCTTCAATTGACGCTTGTAAAAATCCGTTTGTCTATGAAGGATCCGTGGTAGTATGCAGCATTTAGAATCACATGATGAATGAGTGATCCAGAGTGGAGTACAAGGTCACAAGGATTGGTGGCAAAGGACTAGTCTGCTAAATATGGAACCAACTTTTACTGAATATGGGATTAAAACTAATTAATACCCGCTTGATGTTCAAGATAATTGTACCAATTAAAGTACATAGTTCATAATTGTTAGTTAGATTCCATATTCGGAAAGCATAGACATTCCATATTCGGAAAGCATAGATCAGACAACAATACATAATTCAAACATACACAACGTATAGATCACAGAAACATTAATTCTTGAATAACTGCTGTTGTGTAGAAGAACAGATCATTTTGCAGGGGACAGCAATTTCTGCAAGACCATAAAATAGCTTGGACAAGGTTGAGGACTGGAACCCATTTTTCAAAAATCTTTAATTTTTCCATCTTTGGTTGCCATTGCTGATAAGCCCATTCACAGAATAAAACTTTTTTTTTCTTATTATATTTTCTTGCACTTGCTTTATCAGAAATCCTAAATTCCTTGAGATCCGTCTGCTTTCCCAAGAGAAAGCTTGGAGCTATCCTGTGCTTAAATGTGCCTTTTTTTTTTTTATAATTAATTTTTATATTTATTTAACCTTTTCTGCACAATTGTTATTTGTTATATTGCTTGATATTTGACACAATTGACATAAAGTAATAAACAAGAAACAACCCAGAACTTGTTGTGCTATCTATATTTGACTTTCCAGCACATATGCTTCTATAGGGTGATGTTGCAGGAAAATCCACATCAGATATGCATAATTGGAGCGTGTCAACTCATGTAGATTAAGCTTATCTTAGTTCCATTTATCCAGAAATCACAAATTAACACTCAACACAATAATATCCAATTTAATGTCCAACTTGGTTCTGAACATATAATATTGATGTATGTTAGACATGTTTCTTCTGCTGACAAAATGCAACACATTATATTATATGTTGTTGAAAGATTCAAACCAAATCCTTAAGCCTTCCTTTGCTTACGTAAAATCAAAATTTTGAATTTATTTATTTTTTTTTGGGTACATACAGCATCAAAATACTGGTTCAGTCTTTAAAAACTACGGACTCCATATGATAAGACTCTCAATGAGAGGACACCAAAGTGGTGCGTTGGCAAGATCGTCTATGTGCTTGCATTTGAAGAAGTTGTAGAAAACAATAAATGCTATCGCTAGGAATTTTCTCAAGAGGATTAGGTGAAATAAAGGCAGCCAATGCCTGAGGCGGCTGCGTTTAGCATTTGTCAAGAAACATTTGCTTGTGGGTTACGATAGACGTAAATGCTTTGACCAAGTAAACGGAAGAAGTTATACTTCTTTATTCATAAAAAAAAAAAAAAAAAAAAAAAGGAAAAGAAAGAAAAGTTGAAGAAGAAAGCGCTATGATTTCATCCACTACCTTTATATGTTTGAAGTATTCAATACTATATCTAGTTCTTAATTTTAAATAAATATTTCAATATTTTTTTTTATCTTTTAATCATATATAGTCAAGGCTGCCATGTTTTTTTAAAAAAAAAAAAAAATTGTTATTTGCTTGTGCAAAACATTTTTTTTTAATTAGGGAAGGAAAATGAATACTTTTACTAATCAATTAATCATACATATATTTCGTATAATTAGTTAAGGAAGTTGATTTAGTAGATATTGAATATGATTTTTATATCCATTTAGGTTCTACCTATCTATACAACTTTATTATAATTATCTAGTTTTATAATCACATAAGTTTCATGCATTTTATATGACGAAATGACATCATTTTTTTAAAAAATTAAAAAAGAAAATTTTTACATTAGTAAAATTCGAATTCTAATGCTAATTCTTAAATAGTCTCTATATGAAAGCATGGCATTAATTTTTTATAACATTCTAATGCTACATATAATATTATATTTTATTGCCGAACTAGTATAATTTAAATATTTAAATAATAATTTTATTAATATATGTAATTATTTATTATTTTTAGATAATTTTATTTTTAATAAAATTATTATAAATAATTAATAAATTATATATAATTTAATATTTTATAAAATGACACCATGGATGTATGCTGGCGTAAAATTCATTTTTATCCTCATTACCAAATGGAAATTTTGATTACTTCTCCTATCAAAGTCAAAAACAAAAAACAAAAATTGACTTGGACTTTTAATGCCCTTAGAACCATTAAAAAAACAAAAAAAAAGAAATGCTATCAAAGTCACACTCACACACCAAACCCAATACATAAAAAAAAGTATCAAAAACTCCAAACCTTGTTCAAACATTAGAACTTCCTCCCTCCTTCCCCCCATCCACTAGAAGAAACAAAGCAAGAAACACCAACAAAGCTTCATCAACTTCATCAAATGGAGGGTCTCATACCTCTGGTCTATAGGGCACTAAAGAAGAACAAAACCCACCAGCAATACCAGTGTCTGTCTTCTGGTGCTGCTCTTGCTTACAACCCAGAAGACTTTTTTGTAAATGATGCAGAGATATACATGAAAGCTTCAACTGAGAAAGGAAATGAAGGGAGAAAACTCCACAGAAGATACTATTCTGTTGACAACTTATCGGTATCGGTTGCCGGAGAATCTCCTTCTCCTCAGAAGCAGCTTGTGAGGTTTAGGAGCCATAGGCGAATGTTTTCTTGTATTAGTGGTGCCTAGAAAATGTTGGGTATGATCAAATCGGAATTTATGTTGTTTTGTTGGTTCAATGATGTCTAGTTTTTTGTTCGTATTAGATTTGAACTCGAAACACTTAAATCTTGAAAGAGCTACACTACCGACCAAAGCAAGCAAGCCATGGTGTGTTGTTCTGCTCGCTGTTGTCCATAAGGTGGAACTGGTAGCTGTGATTTTAGGCTCTCAAGGATACAGAATGTATCATTAAGGATGTCCATTAGCACAATAAATCACAGTTTGGCATCACCTGTAATTAATTTATTTATGTCAATCATTAAATGCTCAAAAGGTATATCATCTGATTGTAAGTAATTGTCTTCTGCAGTTCCCTTTATTTTATTCTTTGCTTTTGAGTTGTTAACTACAAACAGCTAATTTTTGCATCTATCTGTTGACAGAAACTTGGGTCTTAGTCTAGTAATAAGACGAGACCAATGTTCCTATCAATTTAATCTCCCTCTCCAATATTTAAAAAGAAAAAAAAAAGATGCGTTGAAAGAGTGAGCATATGCTCCAAATTTTTACCAAGATTCTGTATGAACATATGTGAACTTGCACTTTGCACTAATATTTCTTTTTAATGTTATAAAAGATATGATAGTTAATTTATTTGCATCAGTTATGACATATAAACATATCAATATTGGGAAATAGTGTTAATGATTGTCAATTTAAAAAATTAATTGCTGTTAATTATTTATTAATACAAACTATATGTATAAGTTTTAATTATGCAATGGAAATTATTGTTGAATTTGTAATTACTTAATTTTAACTATTAAATGACATATAAATTGAGGAACTAAGGAGTTGTATTGAATTTATTATTGTCTTGTAATATGATAAATTAATAATTCTTTTTTTTTTTTTTTTTACTTCTTAATCTAAAGGGTGGCTCTCTCTCTCAAAAAAAAAAAGAAAAGAATGATGCCAAGTGGAAAACATGGATGAAAAAACTGTATTTTACATTTGTGTCCAACATATGAAATAGTGGAACTACTTTGAGTAGTTTTCTTGAGCTTATTAGCTACAAATTAGAGAATGTAGAAAATTATTTTCTAACTTTTTGTTTAGAGAATTACTTCAATTAAACATTAAATTTTATAGTTTTCATTTTTCCTAAAATAAAATTTTGGAAAACAAACTTTGTTTTCCACAATTATACAAGGTCTTGATTCTATGTAAATATTAATTTCGCACTTTTTTTTTAAAAAAAATCCTATAAAACATGTGATGGTTACTATTTTGTCAATATTGTGAAATAATGTTACACATTTAACTTTAACTATTTAATAATTGTAAAAACTAACGTATAAATTTTAATTATGTAATAATAAAATTTATTATTAAATTTATAATTCCGTAGCTATTAAATGATATATGTCGAGAAACTAAATGGTTGTATTTAATTCAGTTAGGTCGTATTTGATATATTAAAAAATATATTAAAAAATAAAATGAAAACAGGATTTTTCGCTCTATTTCCTTTCTTGGTACCTTAATTTATTTTAAAAACTTAAGAATGAGATTTTAAAATTAAGATGTCTTATTCTTAGAATCCAATTATTTAAATTGATTTGTTTATTTGTAAAACCTAAACTTGTTATATAGAATTAACTATATAAATGTTGTTAATATTTAAATTTTATTTCTTTATATGTTAAAATATACCAATAAAAAATTGAAATTCTAAATTATCATTTTTAGAAATAGAATTTTATGTCTCAATTCTTAATATAACTAAACATATCATTAATATTTTATAATGATAATTTATTATTTCTTTATATTTAATTTGTCTGTACTTCTACATCTAAGATCCAACAACTTCATAAGAAAAAAAAAAAGAGTATTTCAAAATCATTCTCTAAGTTTTCAGGGTCTTTAATTAAATCTGAAATAAAAAAATAATAAAAAAAAAAACAGAAAACCGTAATACGATGCGCCGATCTCATTTGCTAAATAAATTAGTTCTTTGTTAGATTTTAAGGTTGGCAAAGTGCATTAATTTGTAATAGTTAGTGGTTGTTAGTGTAATTCTAGCAAATTGGTGGAACCCATGCCATATGATTCTTGTGGATCCTCGATTCAATTAAATCATTGGATTTTAGCCACAGGTTTAGTAGACAATACAAATGCATGTGAACTTGGCCAGGCATGCCATCTATGGCACATGATATTATGCTTAAGGTTAGTATATTTCATGGTTTTTTGAATTTTTCTTCACTTTTTAGTCCTTTAGTATAGTGGAAATTTCTTATCCAATCTGAAAATTCAATTTAAATTCATCTGAAAAAATGATTTGAAATCAACCCAAATTAGGATAAATTTAAAATAATTTGAAGCCGATATATCAAGTATTTCAACTGATTTAAAACTTTGTTTCTCTTTTATTTCATTGATTAACAGAAAAAGTGTATTTCATTTGGAAGGAAGAACTATTTCATTTGATGGAATAAAATAATGAGAAGATTTAATAATTTTTTTCAAAGAATATATTAGTAAATTATGTAAAATCTGGGGGATGTAATAATTATTTTCTCTAACAATAAATGATAAATATATGTTATTCTAGTCAAACATTTTATAATATTATAAATTGAAAAGTATTAAAATTTTAAATGAACAAATTAATATTTTTCGATGTACTTTAAAAGTCAGCAAATAATTTTTATTATTTTATAGTATTACAATCAAATAACAAAAAAAGAAACTATCTTCTTATCAAGTATTTCCTTTTGCAAACAAAATATTTATGAAATTTGAAATGGAAATCAAAGTATATTTCATCCTGCGAAGGAAGCAAATTCAGCCAAATAACTGAATCAATTACAATGATAGTATTGGTCTACACAACTGACATGGTTATCAATGTGGGACCATTCATATATTTTCTTAGGGTTAAATGCCAAATAAGGTAACATGGTGACAAACGAGGGTAAAATAAATTTTTTTATCAAAATTATTTTAAATTTTGTATTATTTTATTAAAATTATTTTTAATTTTGTATTATTTTATCATAAAATTTTAAAATATTTATTGAAAAGTGCATTGACTTAGAAATAATAAATGAGCGAGACGAAAGTTATTCGTCATCATCTATCTCACCCTCTTGATAGAGTAAATTTTCCTTCTGTCTTTGCCTTCGTAGAAACTCTTCACCCATTGGAATTCCTCACAAGGCAAATATTTTTTATTTTTTCCATTATTTTTAAATTATTTTTTAAACTTTAATCATTAATGACTTTTGGGCAATAATTTTTTAAAAAATAAAAATAAAAATTATGCAACTTAGGAAAAGAAATTGTAATAGGTTAACCAAAAAATCATTATACTTCACAAAAAAAAAAAATCATATATATTTTAAGTAATTATTTTAAGAAAAAAATAATGCATTTATTTTTTCATGAAATAGAATAAATTTTTTCATTAATTTATCATAATTTTATATTAAATAATTATTTTACATAAAATGAAAATAATGTTTTAGTTTTTCATTAGGTATAATGATTTTTTTTTCTATTAAGAAAATTCTTTGCTTATATTTTCATGAAATGTAATGACTTTTTCTGTTAAGCTAATATAGTTTTACCTCGAATAACTACTTTATAGAAGTTGAAACTAATGTGCAAATTTTTTTTTATTACGTGTACTGATTTTTCTCGTTAACCTACTATATTTTTCTGTTAAATAATTACTTTATAAAAAAAATGTGCTTATTTTTTGTGAAATATAGCAATTTTTCCTGTGTATCAAAATTTTTATTAATAAAAAAAGAAGAATTACTTTGTTTTAAAACAATATAACTACATAAAGCACCGTAAAGTTAATTCAAATATATTGAAGATGAGATTTGAAATTTTTGAAGGTTTTGTGAAATGTAAAGAGTCATTTAGTTGCATATATAAGTAGTCTTGTCAACAAGTACATTTTATCTTTGGCGTTAAAAAGAAAAAAGTTGCTCAGTTAATCAATGATCATTTGATTTTATTTCACATGTTGAGTAAGATTAAAATTTTTGAATTAGACCTTCACATATTTAATTTCAATGGACTTATAAATTAACTAGGCATATATATATATATATATATATATATATATATAGGTTTCAACCTGAGTTCTACTTTCTAATCTCAATTGAATGTTATAATGATCAAAGAAAAAAGAAAAAAAAAAAAAGAGTTGCTTAGTTCATCCATGATCATTGAACTTACTTCACAAGTTAAGCAAGATTAAAAAATTCAGATTAGAACTTGAAGGGAACTATTTCTCCTCCTTTCATGTACCTAAATTCTAATGTATGAATAATATCATATGTTTAATGAAAAACATACACAAGTACAATTTATGAAAAAACTGATATGTGACCCCATTATATGCAATGAAATCAAATAGAAAGATTAGTGCTACATGTTCTCACCAATAGTAGCAATGAATTGGAGTGCTACTGTTTGCTCTTAATTGATGAAAAGGCAAAGAAACAAAAGATAGGTATGTATGAATCACTCACTGTACTCATCCATTGCCACCAAGCATATATATAACAGGAGCAGATGCAATGTCATGTATGTGTTTGTTGATGGTCATCTAACCATAATGTACACAGGAGAGATCCCAAATGATTAGATAACTATCAACAAATATATCCATGGATGCAAAGGAAAGAACACTAAGTTATGGGAAGGTTTGTTATTACAAGCCTTCAGGATAATATATGGGCAAAACCTAAAGAGCATATGCCTTGGAATTATTCGACAAGAAAAGCATATGCCAAGGGAATAAACTCTTGGGTCTGTCTTATTATTTTTTGGTTAATAGGAAATGAAGGTTGGTTGAAACTTGAAGCACCAAATTTCATGTGGAGGAAGAAAGGTAGGTTTGAAATTTCAATGGAGAAGCTGAAAGAGACTTTTAAGACTGAGGAAGGAAGAGCATGAATTATTGTGTTTTGTTATTGTTTGGCAGTGTAAAATCTCTCTTCCATAATACCCATTTACAGCCATTTAGTCCAAGCCCAACCCAAGCCTGCTAATATCTGTTCACTAGCACCTTTTAGTTTGCACCTTTTCTTTTCTTTTCTTTTCTTTTTTCATTGAATGTATAGGCAAAATTATAATGTGACTTTTTTGGCTAATAAATTACTTTTACTTAAACAATACGAATATAAACTAAGAGATCTTAAATATAATTATAATAATTGAAATATTATTCTGTTCAAAAAAATTCTTGAGATGAAATATTTTCTCACATAAAAAATTGAGATTTTCCTTCAATTGGTCTTTTTATTCTTTAGAAGAATTTATTTATTTTTATTAACATGCTTGCAATGCATTCAAATATTTAATTAATTTTTTTTAGTATTAAAGAGGGAAATTATATTGGTGATATCCAAATATTTTGATACAAAATTATTTATTAAATTTTTTTCTTGTCAGTTGGAGATAGAAGATCAAAATAGCATAAATTTTGACTTCTTTTCTTGCCTGCAGTTACAAACTAATGTGACTGCAATGAAATTTTTTTCTTGCCGGCAATTATTTATTTATTAAATTTTTTTTCTTGCCTGCAATTATATACTAATGTGACTTTTTTTTTTCTTGGTGAGATCAAAATTGATGCAATGCATTAAAATACTTAATTAAATCAAATATTTTTTTCTTGTCGTTTGAGATACAAAATTATTTATTAACTTTTTGTATTTAAATTTTGACACTACATTTCTTTAATAAAAATGAATTAATCTATTTAATCTTTCTTATGGAATAATTAATTTTAAATTACTTTATTAATTTCGATATTAAAAGTTCTCTCTTTTTTTTTTTTCTAATGAATAGCTTAAATTTTAATAAAATTGAAATAGTACTCTATCTATCTTCCACAATGACTATAAGTAAAAACATAAAACCAATCAATTGCTTGGAATAGTAAAAAATAAATATAATCCACATGATAAATGTAACATTCTAAATTTTTCATAAGGATAATTTTGGTGATTTAGACAGTAAAAGTATTTTTTAATTTATTTTGGTTTATAATTAAATTAGAAGTATAATTTGAGGTTTTAGATATTATACGTGATATCTAAAAGTGATTATAGTCATTTTAAGTATAATATTTATATATATTTAATTTGAAGATATTTAAGTAATTTTATAATAAAGGATAATTTTATTGAGTAATTAACATTAATTAATTATTTTAAATAGTTATTGGAGAAAATAATTACTAAAATTTATTATTTTATAATTTTATTGATTTATTTAGTTTGAGGTATAGATTAAATTAAAAGATAGGTGAAACTATATGGATTAAAGAGTAATTTTGTTAGGTGAAGCTATAATTTTATATATGGCCGACTGTTAATTGTGGGGAAAAGAATGGAGCCGCACAGTGCATAAAAAGAAAACAAAGGGAGAAAGAAAGAAGGAAAAGAAAAAAAAAAAAAAAAAAAAAAAAGAGGGAAGGAAAAGAAAAACGAAAAAAAAAAGAGAAAACTGATCATTGGTGGTTTTCTTGAGGTTCTTCGTTAATTCATTGAGATTTTTCTTAGAGGTAAATTAATTTAATTCATATTTAAATTTATTATATGTTACTTAAGATTACTTTAGTTTAATTATGATTGATTAAAAATTGAGTGAATCAATTAATTTGATGATGAGTTATTTTAGGATTTCAATTAAATTTTTATTTAAATTTTAATTCAAGATTTTCGTTGGAGTTTAAGTAAAGTATAAATATTGATTTTGAATATGTAATTTTAATATATGATTGTGATTTGATGAGTTATAGGACAATCATAAATAATTGAGTGATTTATATAAATATATTTGATTAATGAAGTCTTCTTAGTATTACAGATTTTTAGTTTTAGATAAATAATTTATTGTTAATGTTTTTATATGTTAATGATCTAAGTGTCTAGTTTTATGATTAAAAATTTGAGGTCGATCCAACAGTAAAAAATATACTTATAGACTTATTTTCATAAACTATCTGGCAAAGGACCAATGCAGTGAAACCCTAGAAAATAATTATTTTAAAATAATAAATGATATAATTTTAATCTCAAATTTTATATGAAGTCTTCTAGATATGTCTTGTCTGATATATAAAATTTTCATAATTTTTGGACTACTTAACATATCATTTTAAGGGTTGTTTGTGATTAGTGTGTTATAGAAATCTTTAAACTTAACAACCCATTTGAGGATATAATTTAAAATAATAAATAGTATCAACTTAACCTCAAATTTATATGGAATATCTCTAATATGTCTATTATAATATATAATTTTTTAGAGTATCACATATATTAGTTTAAGGTCAATATATATCCTCTATTCTGTAAAGGTTATCACATAGGTTAACTTATTTGAGATTGTAATTAAAAATAATAAATAATTTTTTCTTAGATTCAAAATTTTCCATGAAGTATCTAAGATATATTTGGAGAATCATGTAATTTTTGGAGAATTTTTAAAATACTATCTTGATGGAGTTTATATGGTGTTTAGTATGGACTAATAATTGAGATAACTTATAGCATTGAATATATAAGAGGAAAGTGTTATTGGATTAAATTTAGAAGTTTATTCAAAATTATTATAGATTATTTTGAATTTTTATATAAGTTATTTAGATTGAGATAAAATTTATTTTGGAGGTGTTATGATAAGATATTTATGGTTAATAATTTTAGGAAGATTATACGGTTACAAATTATAATTAAAATATATTAGTTAATGAAAATTATAAATATATTTATATTTACAAATTTACAATTATAGTTATAATTTTATATGTTAATTACATGTTATTAAATGTGATCATATAATGGTATAAGTGGTGTTATTAGTGGTTAATTGACTTATGTGAGTTGTACATTAGTGATTATATTCAAGTGAGAGACTATATGAATTTATTTAAATTAAAAATAAATGCTCAATTATATAATTAAATTTAAGTGCACGTTTGTTTATATGCCTAGAAGTTGGGGAACAATTGCATATGTTATATGTATATATTTGTGCATAATATTGATTGACAATTTATTTTGCTATGTGTAATGTAATTGTTGTTATGTGTTGTGTTGGGGAAAGATAAGAACTTGAATCTTTATGGTGCACCTAGGTCATACGTATAGCTGTATATGAAAATAGACCTATGGAGGATGATCTGGTGTATACTCCATAGTGTCCCAATTGTAAATATGTAATGTTGGCTACAAAACCTTATGTGTTATATGTTGGCTACTAAGGATGTAAATGAACTAAACTTGCTCGCAAGTTGTTCGAAGCTCAGCTCGATTAAAATCGATTAAAACTTGACTTATTTATTAAATGAGATTTAAAATCAAGTTTGAGCTTGACTCATTAAATCAAACTTATCAGTGCTCAACTCGTAAGCTTGTGACCCAATTCAATAATAAATATAATTATATATTTTTATTTATAATATGTATAAAATACTTTTTCAAAATATATAGCAAATAATATATATTTGATATTGTAATTTACATTCATAATGTAATATCTAATTTTTTATAATTTTTATGTAACTATTAATAAATATATTAAGTTTTAAAATAGAAATCTTATTTTTTACAAAAATTATTAATAATTTTATTTATAATTTAATTCTAATAAAAAAATTCAGCTCGATTAATCTCATTTAAACTTGCAAATTTTATGTAATTTTGATGATACTTGACTTTAGCTCAACTCATTTATAAATGAATCAAGTTTGAGTAAGTCAATACTCGATTTGACTTGGCTCGTTTACACCCTTATTGGCTACTAAGCCCTATATGTTATATGATAGCTACAAATTGTTTGGTTGTCTTAGATTCCCCTATATATGTGATTTTGTGAAATGGATTATCATTCTTAATTTATTTGTAAGTAATTATGATGTTTACTTAAACTTAGTCATATGATGTATTTGTGTATTAATATTATCCTTTGTTTATTATTTTTCATAAATTTCATAAGAGATTAGAACATTTTCTGTCTTATATAATGTTTCATTCAGCTGTGGTCATACTTACCCCTTCACAATTCAGTTTTGCAGGTCTTATTTAATATCAAACGAGGCTACTTATGTCTCTAAGGTAAGTTATTGGTGTCTATAATTATATTTTCTTGAGTATATATTCAATTAGATTTATTTTCTTATTTTAGTAGATGATCTCTATAGATTTTAAGTGTAACTTATTTATTTTAAAAATATGAATTTGATATATTGAAAACTAAGCAATATATTATATTTAATAAGTCGTCATTTATACATTGAAAATATTTTTAAAAAATGTATTATTATATTTTGCTTCTGTCTACTTGAAAATTTATATTTTCTTTATTTTAGATATATATGTATGCTAGTGAGGTTAAAACCATGACTTTAACTTCACGTTGGTCATAATCCTCATATTTTGGGTCGTGACAATAAAGAAATATTAAACTAAAATAAGATTGAAAGTTACTTTATTTTTTAAATAAAACACAGTTGATAATGATTGCAATTGAAGAGAAATATTGATTGAGATACAATTAAAAATGTTAATTGAAATTGATTATAATTAAAAAATATTGATGTAATAAGAAGGTCTTGCAATCAAAAAGAAATAATTTTTATAGAATTGATTTCATATGTTTAAATAGATATAAATTAAAAAAATTAATTTCAATTTATCTTAGTTAAAATTTAGATGTTGATTTTTTAAAAATAAAAATTTTAATTATTTATATTTTATCATTTGATTTTGAAATAGATATCATTCATGTCTAAAATATTGAAAAATAAAACTCTTATTTATTAAAATGAAATTGTCATTTAAACTCGCATTTAATACCTTAAAAAAGAACATTAATTTTTAAAATAAAATTTTTAATTATTATGTTAATTATAATTCCTAAAAAAATGTATTCATTTTAAATTAAAAAATCAAATTATTTTGAGACGTACCAAAATTTGCAGAAACTTAAGGCTTTCCAAATTGTGGAGCTGTATGGGCAGGCACTGGCTGGCTGACCTAATGTTGCTTGCTATATGGCTGCGGAGCAGAGTGTCGACGGCATGAGGCCACGCCAGTCAATACCTCATGTCATTGAGAATAGTTGTACTAAAAAGTCTTAAAAGGTGTTTTATTATTCCAATTACATTCTAATGTTAAAAAAAAACTGTCTTAAATTTTAAATATATTATGATTAAATCCTAATCTTTTGAAATCTCTTATTGTTAATTAAATTCACTCGCATCTTTTTCGACATCAATTTTTGAGAAAAGGACACAAATACCTAAAACTAAATTACTAATAATAAATTTACCTCAACCATTTATAATTTCCAAAAAAATTGACTTGAATGAGATCTTGACATATATACTCTTTATGAGTAATGGGAAACAAATCTTCGTTCTTTAACAAACTCGCATTTTCATCAATGTGTAATAGATTTTTATTTTCAACAAAATCGCTTTTTCATTAAACTCAACAATCAATGTGTAACAGATCTACAATCAAAAGAAAACAAATCATATTTGCAGTTATAAAATTCTTCTCGAATCTTCCCCATTAGTTTATCGAGATACCAAACTAAAAAATACAGTACACAACTTCTCGTTCCATAATCTTCTTTTTCAAGTTTTTTTATCTCTTCAAAATTCTTTTTCCAACTATATTTGAAAATCATTGATCGATCAACACAATTAATAGAGTTCGTAATTCCTCCTACAAGTTTCTTCTTCAAAACATTTGCAAATAAAAAAATTGGTAAATCATCATCTTTATTATAGTCTCTTCTAAACAGGTAAACTCAATTAAGAAAAAATTAAATAACAATTGTTTTCTCATACATTTCTCATTTAAATATGTTTATATTTCAATAATGAACAATAATTGTTTCATTTTAATATGAGATAACAAAAATTCGCATTTGTTTTTAATATTCTTTAGAATTCAACAATTGCAAATTCTAAAGTAAAATTTGTAAAAATTGTTTACTATATGTTTATTTCATGTTTATAAAAAATTATAATTTTTTAATAACACTCTATATTTAAAAACTGTAAACTGTAATTATATAACTATTTGTAGTTTACTTTAGATCTTTTTCTTCTCTATCAAACATATATTTGTTGTTCAATATATTCTCCATTCAACGATTGTAAAGTCTAAACAAAAAATCTTTATAAATTATTTATTATTTGTTTATTTCATGTTTATCAGAAATTGTAATATTTTCTTAAGATTATTTTATATTCAAAACTTGTGAATTGTAATTATATAACTATTTGTGGTTTACTTTACATTTATTTCTTGTTTATCATACATCTATTTGTGGTTCAACATATTCTTCATTCCACAATTATAAATACTAAATAAAAAATGTTTATAAATTATTTACTATTTGTTTATTTCATGTTTGATAATTTGTTTTTAATATCATTATGTATTCACAAACTGAAAAATGTGACTAGAAAATGTTTATATGTTGTTGACAACTCATATATTTCTCGTTTATCATAAATGTTAAAGTTGCAAAATATTGACTAACACTTTATATCTAATTGACGTATAATCTTTTATCCACTTTTCAACAAAAATGGATCTTATACCCACATTCATTTATTACAATGGTATTTGGTAAGAAGGTTTGAAATACATCAACTTTGATGTAATTGGTATTCTAATACCTGTAAATTGCAATTTTAACAACTTGTTGATAATTGTTAGAGACCAAGTTAAAGCCATTCAAAAAGAAAAAAGACTTGAAATGATATATCAAATAAAAGAATGATACCCAATATTGAAGATACAAAATGACACAGATCTGCAATTCTATTTGGAATTGAAAAAGAAGGAGATAAACTTCACAAAGTACCTGTTGTGTATTAATATTGTTGAAAATGAAGCTCCTTTTTTCACATCAACAACTCTTCAAATCTATAGGCCTAAGACAACAATAAGAACTGCAAATATAGTTGGAAACTCATCAAATGTGGATTCTACAAACATCATATGCGACTTCATCAAATTTGCAAATTATATAAATAAGGAAATTTCACAAAAAGACAACTCAAATAATGAAGAAATAAAAATCAGTGATAAAAGCTAAAAATAATAGATAGAACAACAGAGAAGGAAATTAAAGCTTGGCAAGTATACAAGGATAAAGACATTTTGATGCTAAACTTGAGTTTCTATGCAATAAGAAACATTTTCCAATACAAAGTATGAAAATCATGCCATAAATAGTATTATATTTACTGTTTGGATGAGACATGCAATTGGTATTTAAGAGCATCAAAACTTGGAAATACAAGTATGTTCAAGATCAGAAAACTCCATAACATCCACACTTGTTCCCTATAAATCAAAATAAGTAATCAAAGACAAGCTACTTTAAAAATTATTAGTGATTGATTTAAGATGAAGTTCATAAACAACAAGACTATTTATACCTTTGCAAATATAATACAAGATATAAATAAAAGTAATGAAATAACTTTCAGCTACAAGAAAGCTTAGAGGTTAAAAAAAAAGGTACTAGAAAATTTAAGAGGGTAATCATAATCGTCATACCAAAAAATATTAAGCTACTTATACATTGTTGAAAAAAAGAACCTTGAATCTATTGTTGACCCAAAAACAAAAAAGGATAACACATTCTTCTATTTGTTTATGGCACTAGATAGTTCAATTAAAGAATGAAAATACTGCAGACCAGTATTGGTAGTGGATGGGACTGTCTTAAACGCATCATATGGAGGTATATTGTTATTTGCATGCACACAAGATGAAGATAACTGCATTTTCCCCCTTGGTTTTGCAATTGTTGATTCAGAGAATGATGCATCTTGAGAGAGATTTTTCAAAAAACTCAAAAATCAATTGTGGAGATCGAGAACAAATGTGTATCATATCAGACAAATATAAAAGTATAGAAAATTCAACTTAAAAGGTATGTACCACAATTACAACTAATAACATGCATACAACTGGTTTACTTTGTGTTTACCTTTGGTTGATTTGTATTTCAAGTCGGTCTTTCCACAAGCAACACATAGAGCATACATGTACCACTCACCAAATAACTTGAAAACACTCTTCAAAAAATGCAAAAAGAAAATAAGAGACACATTCTTTGCAGCAACAAAGATTTACACAAATGAAGAATTTCAACATTTTATGAAGGAGCTAGGAAAGATTGACAAGCGAATTATATTATACCTAAAGAAGATTGGATACAATAAATGGTCTTGTTTGTGTTATGCAAACAATAGATACTTCATATGACCTCCAATATTGCTGAATCACAAAGCATCGAGAGAACTTCCAATAACAACTCTGCTGGATTGTTTGTGTTCTTTGGTGCAAGAATGGTCACATTCAAACAAAATATTGCTAAATCAACATTCACAAAAATGACTACGAAAACTGAAAAACGTCTCATTGAGAACTTCAACAATTCCATTACATTAATAGTAAGTATCCTAACCATGTATACTACATATACATTGTCACTATATCGTGTATGATAAACATATAATAAACAAAAAATAAATATGTTTTACCAATATATCTCTGAATTCACTAATAAATTTTTCTATACTAATAGGTCCAACTTGCAAATGAAGATTTGTACAAAGTCAAAGACTTTGAAGTAACATTCGTAGTGGACATGAAAAAAACAACTTGCACATGCAACAAGTTCCAAATGGATGAGCTGCCATGTGAACATGCATTTGCAATCTTGAAAAAATATAATCAAGATCCTCATGCATACTGCTCAAATTTTTACAATAAGGCTAATATGCTCGCTACATATGAACAATTTATCCAATAAAAAAATGAATCAATATGGGATATATACCAAATGAAATTAAGGAAATAAAGGTTCTCCCTTTAAAAGGTAGAGTGAAATCAGGAAAACCAAAGAAAAGAAGATACAAAACTGCATAAGAGAATACAACCAACAACAAATGTGGACTAGGTAGACATAACATGAAGACACACAAAAATCAACCAAGAAAAATATGATGAGCAATAAATCATTGAAATAGTAAACTTTCAAAATTTTTAAAAACATCAACATGCATATTCAATAATTGAAAAACTCTCCATACATTTCAAAAAAATTGATAAATAACACAGAAAAATATTAATTTTTGATTTGCAATATGTTTACTTTCTATTTAACATCATTGTTAACAACATTTAATCCATATATGTGTGTGTGTGTGTGTGTGTGACATTGTAAATCAGAACTATGAAGATGGTTATTTCATTTTTACAAAAGGTTTATTTCTAATATATAACAAACAAAACTTCATTCCTTGGAAAGTTATTTTGTTTCAATGACAAAAAAATAAAAATAAAAAAAAATAAACCTGTTCTGCTCAAGATCATTTTAGGCAAATCTCACTTTCATTCTCAGTCAAAATATTAGTAATTTCCATACAAATAATATTCAAGTCAATATGAAAATTCAATAACATTTAAATTAATATTACATAAACCAATATATACAACGTACCATCCAACTTACAAATAAAATCCTATAGTTAAAACTATACCTGTTTATAAGCTAATTATAAATACAACAAAAAAAGAAAAACATAGTCCTATTAATTCACAGTACCACACTGGATATCAATCTTTTGGTAATCACTTAGGGCTCCAAGATCCTTATTGTCACTTTCAGCATTGTTTTCTTCTTTAAATTTGACATGAAAAACACAACAAGACAATAAGGCTAGCCCTGTGCATATCAACATCAAAACCTTCAACAAAGATTTCTCTACCATAAATCAAGTACTCTGCAAATGACACCACAGACACTAACATTAAAAATAAGAAAAAAACACAAATTATATATAAATATAACAGAAGGTAAAAATTAAAACACATAATACATGAAAATTACCTATTAAATTGAGAGGGTAAATCTATAACCAGTTCAACATCAAATGGTTCCATCAATGATTTTCTAGCATAGGGACC
>CATIWR010045559.1:0-17066 GCA_949677035.1 Omphalea diandra
TTTTACTCACCTTTTGATGTAACCAACCTTTATGATAGGTTTGGTTCTCTCTCTAGGGCTTCCTCAAAGTGTTGAGATCCTAACATTTGATACATACATGGTTATAAGTATGCCAAAATGATTATGAATGCTTGGTATGCAACTGTGGCATGATCCATGCAAGTGGACCTAATGTTTATGCATGTTTTTCCTTATATGGCAGCCTGAGCTTACTACACTCTCACAATAATAATTCTTGATATACTTATCCAAATGACTTGATTCTTTTTTATTCAAATAAACTAGACACATAATGATACAACATATTTAAATTTCAGGCTAATATAAGACACAGAAAATGGGGTGAATTTTTGAATTTCACTCAGTTTCAATGTCATCTTAGTCTGAGTAGGTCTTACATTCTTGAGTATATCTTAAATTGTACAATTGAAATTGCAAAACTAATTTACCATAAGTTATACAACACATAAAGTAACATTGTTCATGTTTTACTCATTGTCTAATTCAGTCTATAAGATCACCAAAATAAATGATTAATCTCAGGGTGAGCAGATTTTCAATATAGTGATAATCAGTCAAAATGAAGGAACAATATCTCAACAATCATACAATATTTGAAAACAATATTTTAGAGTCATGTAGATAATATATAAATATACAACTTTCAAGTTTAACACATCACCAAGTTCCTAATCTATGGCTATCAAATTCTTGGAAAACAGAATTAAAAGACAAGTGATGTTTCATCTAGGTACAGGGTCAGTCAGAATCAATGAGCCATATCTCTTTCCACACAACAAATCAATCCAAACTGCTTTACATGTATTTATAAGGGATACAACTCTATAAATTTCATGTTTCACCCTTTGTCAAAATCAAAACCTAAGGCCATCAAAATATAAGAAAACTAAAAGACTGAGGTTGGTTGTGAAGCAGACCTAATGAAGGAACCATATGTCCTCACATACACCAAATCAAGCAAAACTATTTCATATGCATTTAGATGAGACATAAAGCTACAACTTTAATATTTTGAACTTTCTCTAATTCCTTATCTAGTGTTATGAAATTATGGGTACAAAATTCTGATCTAACAACAAAATCAACACAATCAGCTCTTGTTCTTTTGAATTCCAACTTCCATCCAAGAGTTCTACCTCAAATACTCCATAATTCTCGCTAACCATGCATGATTAACATGTCATGAGGGGTTAATTTCATTTGAGAAGAAGATAAATTAACTTACCTACTATCCCATAACTTGAAAACCTTAGGCTTCCTCTTTAGGCAGCTCACTCTTTTCCCTCTCCTTCTTATTCTTGTTCTTGTTCTTCTTCTTTCTTTTCTTTCTTCCTTCGCTCTCTCTTTCTTTTGTTGTATCTCATGTCTAAGCCTTGTATTCTGATCTTAAAGGGTCCAAAATTCCATTTGTAAACCTATAGTAATAAGACAAAATCATGGTGTTGCATTCTTATTGGTTGGAAGTTCACTTTCCCCTTTTAGTCCCTCTTCTTCACTACTTAAGCACCTCCATCCATCTCCTAATTCCTAGATGCTCCTTATACTTGAAAATAAGGTCTATAACACCATTACTTATGATGCTATAACATGCACACAACATAAAACAATTTGCCATGCAACTATACAAACATTACATATATGTTCAAGTGTCCCAAATGCAATGGTGCATGTGTCATCATCGTGCTTATCCAATTCACTATCTAAATGATCATTTATCCAATGCATATGTTCATGTGGGATTTCATATCATTTATGCAATGAATATGTTCATGTGATAATGCCAATGAATGTGGATGAGGATGTTACATATAACTTTTGAAAGAACCAAATAAATGTTTACTACTAGAATTAAACCAACAAAACTTAAAGGAAAAGTTTGAAATGTAAAACCCACAATACAAACGTTGTTAATGTTTGAAACTTGAAAAAGAAACATAAACACAAAGGCTCAAAAAAGAAAAATAAAATTTAGAATAAAAAGAACTCAACAAAATGTTAAAATAAGAATTAAAAGAAAAAGATTATTTATAACAACGCAAAAAACAAAAAAGCATTTAAACAAGAAATAAGAGAATTATCCCTATTAAAATCACATTTTAAAAAAAAAGAAACTCATTACAATTGATTTGAACAAATTGAAGAAATGGAAAAGAATAAAGCAAATTAGAAAAAAGACTAGACAAACAAAGACAAGGACAAAAACAAGAATACAAATGTTTAAAAGAAGAAAAACCATAAAAAACATCTAAATAAAAATTAGAAAACTCTTTTTTACATAAATTTACAAGCTCACACTTCATTATAACATCTTATCAATATTAATAGTTAAGTTGGCATCTTTGCCAGACTCCTCCATTTAAAATCGTTCTTCATAACCTTGCAAAAGAGACATAAAAGCATTATATAAAAGATTGTAAAGTTCGCTTGTTGCATAATATGTCCCTTTGAACAAAAACAAGGTTATGGTTTTAGAAGAATAGCTCTCATCACTCTCTTTTAACATTAGGGTGTACTTTTGCACATCCTCTCCTTTTGCATGCACCTCTTTTTTTATTTTATTTTTATTTTATGTGTATCCATTTTAAGCTCTCATTTTTCCACTATTTGCTCACACCTTTCATGGGTTTTCTCATAACTCTCCTTTTGTCATGTTAATTCTTTTTCTTTCTCAAATGCACTTTCTTTATCTCATTACTTTTTGGTCCTCATAAACTTATTAAGGTGATAAAAAATACAAAACAACATCCTTGACCCCAAAATCAATCTCATAAGTATTATAGAAGCCATAATGTTTAGCCCGCCTATCAAATTGCCATGGTCGACCCTAAAGAATATGGCTAACTTGCATAGGAATTACATCACATAGCACCTCATCCTTATGTCTACCAATGGTAAATGCAATTTTAACTTGCCTAGTAACTTTTACTTTCCCACTATCACTTAACCATTGCAACTATAAGGTTTAAGATGTTTCAAAGTTAGCAATTTAAGCCTTTTAACAAGATAAGTACTAGCCACATTAGTGCAATTACCACCATCAATAATAACAAAACAAAGATTACCATCAAATCTACATCTAAAATGAAAAATATTTGCTTTTTGCTCTTGACCATCCTTAATTTGGGAACTTAATAATCTTCTTGCAAATAAAAGTTGTTGGCAACTAACTACACTAAGCTCATCATCACTGGGATTTACCATGATTAGAAATAACAAAAGAAAATCCTTACAAAATCACTCCTTCACGTGTTTACTCTAAAAAAATGACACTCTCCTCATGTTTCTCACAATAAAGCTTTTTTCCCTCTTATGATCTCACACACTGTTGCCTTTTACCTCTAAAGTTTCTTTTCTTTAAGTTCTTTAAGGACTAAGTTACTTTATGCCAAGCAAAGCTTAAATCAAACATAAATAAGTAAAAGTAGCCCTTAAAACACTTAGAAAATAAAGGAGTAGAAAAGAACACAAATGGTTACAAAAAAAATAAATTTCTAAAGATCTAATTGTAATCTAAGAATTTATAAGAAAATTGAAGTTGTAAATTGGTGGTTTGAACTCAAAAAAAAAAA
Source organism: Omphalea diandra (assembly GCA_949677035.1). Taxonomy (NCBI): domain Eukaryota; kingdom Viridiplantae; phylum Streptophyta; class Magnoliopsida; order Malpighiales; family Euphorbiaceae; genus Omphalea; species Omphalea diandra. The sequence goes on from CATIWR010045559.1 coordinate 3,591, forward strand.
ATGGTAGGAATTAAACCTAGGCTGAATGGAAAAGGGAATTTCAAAATTGGTTGTAAAACAACTCTTTTGCAATTGTAGCTTCCCTTTTTTCTCTTTTTTGTTTTCTTTTTTGACTTTGGAAGCTTAAAAAAGAATTGAAATTTAAAGAATTGTAAAGATACTCAAAAATAATGCAAAATCAAGTAGAATGGCGTAAGATTAAGGGCTAATTTATAATTTCACCTTCCCCTTATATTTGAATGATATGGTTCAACCCTAGATACTCAAGAAACCCCAAAAAGTGATTAGACATGAAAAGAAATGAATCAGAATGAGAAATAATGAAGAAATTACAATAAACAAGGTAAAAATCAAGTTTCCTTAGTTTAATGAAAATTTGGCAAACTTTTAAATTTCAAGAAATTTCTTGAGGGATAAGATCCCATTTTGTAAGTGAAAATCAAAGAAGTTTTAATGAACAAAGAAATAAGATTGGAATAAAAAGAATCAAAGAAATCTAACTAGAACAAGGAAAACCAGTTTTGTTTTGCAAAGTTCCTTAATTTAAGAAAATTTTTGCAAAAGTATGTAATTTTTTTAGAATTTTTTGTTGAAATTTGAAATGAGATGATGAATCAAGCTAATTTAAATATTGAAAATGAAAACAATCAGATTGGAACTCAATTGGACAAGTAGAACTAAATTGGTGCTAGAATTGCTCAAATTATTTTTTTCCTTGTTTGAATGAAATTTTGAAAAGCAATTTGTTTCAATTATATTATAATGATAAAAAAAAATTTTGGATCATAAAAAACACTGATTTAATAATGAAAATCAAAGAAAAATAGAATGAAAACACAATAGAACAAGATGAAACAACATAATGGAACCAGATGGAACCAAATTGAGCAATGATAAAGTGCTAATCACAATTTAGGATTTTTTTTTTTTGCAATTTTCTCGATGCAAACAAACCATAATTAATTTATTTCACAAAATAATTATTAAATATGATAAAACAAACTGATTTGATGGAGGAAAAATAAAAAAAAAATAGAATTGAACAAGTAGGAACAATAACTAATCGAATTTGAGACAAATGGAAGAGATAAGACCCGAATTGATGCAATAACACAAAGAACACCAAAGTAATGAATTTAAATGATAAATTACTTCATTTTGAAGCCTTGGCTTTGATACCAAATGATAGAAATGAGGTTGATTTCAATCCTTACTTATATGTAAACACAAGTCCTAAGTATTAATTCAATGATTAAAACAAGATAAATTCTTAAAACAAAATCAGACCTTTAGAAAACTTGTTTCTAGCAACCTAAATTATAAAGATTTATTAGGTGTTAATCTCAACTTTAAATTAACTAAGTAATTTAAGGCCTAGATTAAACAAGTTTGTGAAATTATCAAGTCTTCACTCAATAATCTCACCAAGTCTTTTTAAGAACGTAAGAATATAATTAATTTCTCATAAGAAATCAAAATTATATTGATCATCAACTACTTTTACATATTTTTTATAGCCTTTATATGGGTTGTACATTGCTTTTCTGTGGAGGAAGAAAAAGACTTAATTCTAATCTAGCATATAAGAAACAATCCAAATAGGAAGAAAACATGTCCTATTTGACCAAATAGGGTTTTAATCTCCTAAATATGTATTATTTCAATTGAAGAAAGGAAGAGAAAAAACTCCTAACTAAGTAGGACATAGCATTTGACCAAAAGAAGAAAAAAAAGAAGAGAATGACATATTGAGATATTGTCAACTTTGGAAAGATATTTTAATTTGACTTTATTTACTTTCTTCCTTATGTGTCTCCCTTTTAGTTCCTCTTTAAGACTTTTATTCTTCCAATAAAAATGCTTAGAATATTCTTAAAAGTAATATTCTTAAAAGTTTTTTGGAATATTATAAAACCTTCTTGGAAGCTTTTAGAATATTCTAGAAAAATTAGAAAAATTTTTATTCAAAATTTCTCCATTTGTCGAGTTGGACTTCTTGATTTCATTTTATGGATGCACATATGAAATGGAAGTACAAAAGTGACCATTTTGCCCTTGTGAAGAATATTATCCAAATAAGGCAGTTCAAATAAGGTTGGTTCAAATATGACAATTCTAAATATGGCAAGTCCAAATAAGGCAAGTCCAAATAATGCAAGTTCAAATATGGTAGTTCCAAATATGACACCTCCAAATATAACAAGTTTTGAAGCTTTTGTGATGCCTACATCTTTTTGAAGGAGATCTCCTTGCTAGTCCCTTTCATTCTTTACGACCCTAAGCTTGTCCCTAACTTGGTTCATATAAGGCACAGTCTAGATGATGGTGGAATTCACATTCTTGGACATTTTGATCACCTTCTCACTTTTGTCAAGGAGATCATGGTATCATTTGTTGGGTGATGTGTTTTCCACTGTTCACTAAAAAGTTAAGATTCCATAAAAAGGAGAGATTGTCACAATTTGTACGGAGGTTAGGGAGATTGTATCAACTTTGAGTATGGCTATTCCAAACCTTCTAGGGTTTCAGGTTGTAGGAGTCACTGATAAGTGGGTTGATCCTAAAGTTATGGAGATTATGAAGAACATGAACTTTTTTCAATGATAGGGGTTGGGAAAGAATTACATCGACATATTAGAGTTCCCAGAGATTCCCATAGACAATAAGGAAAGGATTAGGGTACCTTGTTGAAGGTTCAAATTAAAGAGTAAAAGATTTGCATGCACCACTATCAAATTTCTTTGTGAAAGAAGGGGAAGCCACTAGAAAAGTGAAGCAAAAAGTTCCTAAGAAGGAGGAGTTACTGGGAAAGGATATAGATGAACTCAAAAATGCTTTCTTCCAACTAGATGTTGGCGACTTGGGTATCAAAATAATCAATACTCATCTGAAGAGGAGGAAGGGAAAAAGAAAAAAAAAAGAAGAAAGAGACACCGATTGCAGGGGTAAAGGATCATAAAAAGTTAGCTCAACCTACTGTTCTATATAAGCCTTAGTCTATATGGTCATGGAATGATAAAAAGAGGCCCATTGTTGACCAAACCGAGTAGTATTCGCTAGATCAAAAATTTTAGGCCACTGGGGAAGACTATATAAAGGATGGACTTAAATCAATGAAATATAATGTACCTTTCATGGACTCAGAATAAGAGTATAACAAGCCTTGCAAGTTTATTGAAGCTGTAAACACTGGGATAAAACTAAATGATATTGACAACATGATTATGAACTCCATTAAGGAAATGAGTGGCAAAGGAACACAAGGTCCCATAATAGAGACTAAACTAACTATGGCTGAAAGTGCAACTCTTTAAGCATATTTTTTAAAGATTAAATTCACAGATGACCAGATGAAATTGAGTTTTGAGGGGATTGTCAAAGCTATCACATGAATGAAAGATGGGGCAGATGCTGAGAATGGAACAAATATTTCACAAGGTGAGAATAAGGGCATGCTAGCTAGTAAGGAGCAAAATAAGGAGAAGGTGTAGGAAGACAAGGCTTTTATCGCTCCCCTAGAGGAAGCTATCTTTCTAGATTCTACTGATGTTCTTATTTCTAGTCTCTTTAAGGATGATGATGATGTTTTTTTTTTTTTAAGTTTAAAATAATGAATGATGAGTTTGCTAATTTGTGTGGTGTGTTTCCTGATGGTAGTATGCACAACATGCATTATTTCATAAGCATATTTAACATTAGTTTTGTGCATACTACTGTATTTGATCTTGACACACAAGAAAATCCAAAAATCTTACCCATTGCCAGTGACATCACACTAGAGGGGCGAAGGAAGTTTAAATAGTTACTTAGGAAATACCAAAGGGTCTTTACTTGGACATATGAGGACATGTCCAGGGTCAATATAAGAATTAAAGAGCATAGGATCCCAACTTATCCATTCATGAAACCAGTTAAATAAAAGCTTCGCAAGATGAGATCAGAATAGGCCCAGTTAGTTAAGGAAAAATAGGAAATCAAATAAATGCCAAGTTCTTGTAGATGGTGGACTACCTTGAATGGTTAGCCAATATAGTACCAGTGCTAAAGAAGGATGGGAGAGTGAGGATGTGCATTGATTATTAGGATATAATAAAGTATGCCCAAAGGATACTTTTCCTTTGCCACACATTAATGTATTAGTGGATAACATTGCAACTTGCATTATGTAGTCCTCCATGGATAGATTTTTATGGTACGATAAGATTTTCATGGTTATCACAAATAAGGTAAAGATAACTTTTATTATAGAATGGGGATGTATTGCTAAAAGGTGATGTTGTTTGGGCTAAAAAATGTGGGAGTGATATACCAGCGAATGGCAACTGCCTGATTGCATGACTTGATCTACAAGGGGTCAAAGTGTATGTGGATGACATGATGGTGAAGTCAAAAATGAGGGAAAAGCTCTTTTTCACTTTGGAAAAGTTCCTTAAAAGAAGAAATGTGTGTTGGAGGTGCCCTTTGGAAAGCTGTTGGGGCATGCAGTTAGCAAAAAAAGAATTGAAGTGGACCTAGATATGGTAAATGCAATTCTAGATATGCCTGCACCTAAAATAGAGAAGAAGATTTGAGGCTTTATAGGTTGCTTATAGTACATTAGCTGGTTCATAGCAAGACTCACTCCCATATATGAGTCAATCTTCAAGTTGTTAAGGAAGGATCAACCAATAAAGGGGAATGAACAATGTTAAGAGGCTTTTAAGAAAATAAAAGAATATCCAACCAACCGTCTAGTATTGAAGCTACCAAAGCTAGGAAAACCATTAGTTTTGTATTTGACAATAGAAGATAGCTCTAGTGGTGCAATGTTGGCACAAAAAGATGAAGTGAGGAATAAACACGCAGTGTACTTAGTAAGAAATTGTTGTCCTATGAAGTGAAGTACAATCAAGTAGAGAAGATTTATTTGGCATTGGTATAGGCGATAAAGAAACTAAGGCATTATTTTCAATCATATTCCACAGAAGTGATTTTGAAGTTTGATATGATTAAGTACTTGCATGAGGCCCTTTCCCTCACTAGAAGATTAGAAAAATGGTTGATCTTATTAACCAAATTTGATATTAAGTACATAGCTAAGAAGGTAATCAATGGATGAGTAGTTTCAAAATACTTAGCACTATAACCCCTCAAAGATGGAGAATATGAACTACCACAATTCCCATATGAAGGTTTAAGAGCAATTAAGCCTTAAGGGTGGAAAGTATATTTTGATGGAGCTATAAACAAGAAAGAGGAAGGTGTACTAGTAATTTTATCTAGTTAGAAGGAGAGCTTTTGTAACGACCATTTTCATTTACAAAACTCATAACATCCATGTTAAAAAATACATATGCATAAAGGTTTTATTCATCATACATACACAATCAAACATGTATTTAAGGTACATATATGTTAACTAATGTCAAAACTAGTGACCATAACTAGTACCTATCTAAATGTATGTATATGACACAAGGAGAGAGAGAGAGTTGAAATTCAGTCGAAGACCTGTGGTCCATGTGTCTCAATGCAAAACTCTAAGCACCAAAGTGTCTAATCCCTATTCTTCGGTATCTAAAAAATATAATTGCGATTTGGTGAGTTGCGACTCAATGAATAAAAAAATAATCAAATATCATTAGGATACCTTACAAGTATAACATTCAACTATGCAAATGCAAATGCAAGAGATTAATTTTTATCGTGACCATGCAAGGCAAACACTACTCTCAGGAATTCATATGACATTTGATTTTGTTGGCCAGTATATAACAAGGGAATCATTTGATCAATAATATGTGCCAATGGCACCTATTGGTCCATCTTCCATGTGATTAATAACATGTGCCAATGGGACCTATTGGTCTATCTTCCACGTGATTTACAAGTGTTTGACAAGCCAGTCACAACGTCCTTTTAGTTCCATATGCAAGTATTCATAACAATGGTATACCAAGTAATCATTAAGAGTATATAATTCTTACTTGACTTGTATTCACATGTAAAATGTAACAATTCAATCACATATACATGTAATAGAACATAATCATATCATAAAATTATCACACTCATGTTGAATCTAATTATGGTTTCTACTCACCTTTTGACGTGGCCAACCTTTATGGTAGGTTTGGTTCTCTCTAGGGCTTCCTCAAAGTTTTGAGATCCTAACATTTGATACATACATGGTTATAAGTATGCCAAAATGATTATGAATGTCTGGTATGCAACTATGGCATGATTCATGTAAGTGGGCCTAGTGTATATGCATATTTTCCTTATATGGCAGCCTGAACTTGCTACACTCTCACTAAAATAACTCTAGATATACTTATCAAAATGACTTGATTATTTTTTTCAAACAAACTAGACACATAATGATAAAACATATTCAAATTTTAGGCTAATATCAGACACACAGAAAATGCGGTGAATTTTTAAATTTGGCTTGTTGCAATGTCATTTCAGTCTGAGTAAGTCTTACATTCTTGGTGTATCTAAAATTGTACAAAACAAATTCTAATAGTAATCTACCATCAATTAAAAATCATATAAAGGAACATTTTTCATGTTTTACTCATTGTCTAATTCAGTCTATAAGGTCACCAAAATAAAGGACCAATCTCAGGGTGAGCAGGTTTGTAACATGTTGACAAATAGTCATGATGAAGGGATAATATCTCAACAACCTTGCTGGATTTGGGAAAAATATTTCATAGGTATGTACATCCGACATAAATATACAACTTTCAAGTTTGGACCATCATCAAATTCTAAATCTATTGCCATTAAATTCTTAGAAAACAAAATTAAAAGAAAGGTGGGGTTTCATTTAGGTATAGGGTCAGTCCTAATCAATGAGTCATATCTCTTTTCACATAATAAATAAATAAAAACTACTTTACATGTATCTAGAGAGGATATAACTCTATAGATTTCTTATTTTAAACTTTATCAAAATCAGAACATAAGGGCATTAAAATATAAGAAATATGAAAGACTGCGGTAATCTCGGTTGGTTGTGAACCAGCCCTAATGAAGGAGCCATAACTCTTCACACACACCAAATCAAGCAAAAATGTTTCATATGCATTTATATGGTATATAAAGCTACAACTTTTATATTTTTCACTTTCCCTAACTTCTCTTCTAGTGTCATGAAATCGTAGGTACAAAATCCTGCTCTAACAACAAAATCCAACACAAATAGTGCTTATTCTCTTGAATTTCAACTTCCATCCAAGAGCTTTACCTCAATTACTCCATAATTCTCACTAACCATGTATCATTAACATGTCATGAGAGGTTAATTTCAGTTGAGAAGAAGATAAATTAACTTACCTATTGTCCTAAAATTAGAAAACCTTAGGACTCTTTCCTAGGCAGCCCACCCTTCTTCCTCTCTTTCTTCTTCTTCTTCTTCTTCTTCTTCTTTCTTTCTTTCTTTCTTCATTAGCTCTCTCTCTCTTCTGTTATAAATCATGTCTAACCTTTAATTCTGATCCCAAAGGGTAAAAAATTGCACTTATAAGCCTATTGCAATAAGATAAAATCATGGTGTTGCATTCCTATTGGTTGGAATTCACTTTCCTCTTTTAGTCCCTTTTTTTCACTCCTTAAGCACCTCCATCCATCTCCTAATTCCTAGATGCTCCTTATAATTTAAAATAAGCTCTATAACACCATTATTTATGATGCTATAATAAGCAGACAACATAAAACAATTTGTCATGCAACTATACAAACACCACATATATATGCACGTGTCCTAAATGCAATGGTGCATGTGTCATTATCGTGCTTCTACAATTCACATGTCTAAATGATTATTTATCCAACACATATGTTCATGTGGGATTTCATATCATTTATGCATTGAATATATTCATGTGATAATGCCAATGAATGTGGATAGGGATGTTACATTTCTTCCCCTCTTATAAAGAATTTCATCCTCAAAATTTAATACCTGTAAACAAATGTGGATATTGTCATTTCATATTCTCTTCAGTTTCCCATGTAGCCTCTTCTTGTGAAGGGTTTCTCCATAACACCTTAACTAAAGGGATTTCTCGATTTTGTAACTATTTTGTCTTATAATCGATGATTTCCACTAGTTATTTAATGTAACTTACATCATCTGTAATTGTTATTGTTGGATCCCTAGGTATATGTGTAGGATCTTACTGATACTTCCTGAGCATACTCACATGGAATACATCATGAATTTGAGCCATCTCTGGTGGTAGTGTTAGCCTATAAGCCAATGGACCGATTCTTTCTAAGATCTCATATGGTCCTATGTATCAAGGACTTAGTTTCCCCTTATTGCCAAATCGAATTATTCATTTTCATGGTGAAACTCGAAGGAACACTTTGTCTCCCACCTCATATTCCATTTTTCTTTTGTGTTGGTTTGCATAGCTCTTTTGCCTATCTTATGCTACTTTAAGTTTGCTCTCGATTACCTTTACCTTGTCTATAATATCTTGCACTAGTTATGACCTTTCTAAAACATGCATTCCTTCTTCATCCCAATAGATTGGACTTTGACATTTTTCTTCCATATAGTGCTTCATATGGTGCCATCTATATACTGCTATGATAATGGTTATTATAAGAAAATTCAATCAAGGCAATATATTCACCTCATGCACCTTTAAATTCTATCACACAAGCTCGAAGCATGACATCAAGTGTTTGAATTGTCCTTTTTGATTGCCCATCTGTCTGAGGATGAAAAACAGTACTGAAACTCAACTTGGTACCCAAGGCCCATTGCAAACTGACCCAAAATTGATATGTAAATCTTTGATCTCTATCTGATACAATGGACACTAGAATGCCATTTAATCTGACAATTTCATCCATATATTTCTTGGCTAAGTGATTAAGTGAACTACCCCACCGAATAGGCAAAAAGTGTGCTGACTTAGTTAGTCTATCAAGGATCACCCATATAACATCATTCTTCTTCAAAGTCCTCGGTAACCCATATACAAAGTCCATGGTTATTCATTCCCATTTCCATACTGGAATTGTCAATGGTTTCAATTTTCCAGCTGATGCTTCATGTTTCATTTTGATTTGCTGACAAGTCAAACATGTTGAAACATAGGTTGCTACATCTTTCTTCATTTTAGGCCACCAAAAATGAAATCGCAGGGTATTGTACATTTTCTTATTTCTGGATGCATGACATATAGAGCATTATATGCTTCTTCTAGGATTTCTCTTTGCAAGTTGTCGACATTAGGCATACAAATACGAGAACCCAACATCAAGGCATCATTTTGAATATCAAAATCACCATGTCTCCCTTGTTTTACCATTTCAATCATTCTATGTAACTTTGGATCCTTGCCCTGTGCTTGTTTAATTCGATCATGCAACATTGTTCTCACTTGAAAAGTAGCAATCAATACCCCATTCTTTTATATGTTTAGTTCAATATTCATAGCTCATAATTGAACTAAATAAGACAATGGAAATACCTATAAATGAGTTACCCCACTTCTTGATTTCCTGCTCAAAGCATCAACAACCACATTTGCCTTCCCTAGGTGATACTCAATGGTATAATCATAATCCTTTAGCAGTTCAAACCATCGCCTTTGTCTCATGTTTAATTCTTTTTGGCTCATCAAATACTTCAAACTCTTATGATTTGTAAATATCTGAAAAGTTTCTTCATACAAGTAGTGTCTCCATATTTTCTAAGCAAACACAACGACAATAAGTTCTAGGTCATGTACTGGATAAGATAATTCATAAGTTTTTAGTTGTCTAGATGCATATATAATTACCTTACCATGCTGCATAAGAACACATCCCAAACCTTGATGAGAGGCATCACCATATGCTATAAATCCTCTATTACCAGTAGGAATGGCTAACACTGGAGCTGATGTTAATCTATCTTTTAATTCATCAAAACTCTCCTGACATGCTTTAGACCACTGAAATGGTACATTTTTCTGAAGTAGCTTAGTCAAAGAAGCCGCTATAAGTGAAAATCCCTCATCAAATTGACGATACTACCCTACTAGTCCTAAGAAACTTCAGACTTCTACAACATTCTTTAGGTTTTCCCATTTATTATTGCTTCAATTTTATTGGATCCACCTCTATGGCCTTTTAAGAAACTATATGTCTTAAAAATGCCACATGGTCAATCCATAACTCACACTTGTTTAATTTAGCAAATAGTCATTTTTCTCTCAAAATTTGCAACACAATCCTTAAATGTTGTTCATGTTCCTCTATGCTCTTTGAATACACCAGTATGTCATCAATGAACACAATTACAAATTTGTCTAAGTAAGGCTGGAACACTTTGTTGATAAGAGCCATAAACGTTGCTGGTGCATTAGTCAAACCAAATGGCATCACCAAAAATTCATAATGCCCATACCTGATTTGAAAAGTTGTCTTCAGTACATCTGAGTTCAAAATTTTGAGCTGATAATATCCTGATTTTAGGTCAATTTTGGAAAACACCCGTGCTCCTTGTAATTGGTCAAACAGATTATCTATCTTTGGTAAAGGATACTTGTTCTTCACAGTGACCTGATTTAACTACCTATAATCAATACACAGCCTCACTGTCCTATTTTTCTTTTTAACAAATAATACTAGAGCACCCCATGGTGACACACTAGGTTTGATGAATCCCTTTTCAACTAGTTCTTGTAATTGGTTCTTTAATACTCTCAACTCAGCTGGAGCCATCTTATAAGGTGGTATGGATATCGATAGAGTTCCTAGGACTAACTCAATTGTAAATTTTGTCTCCCTATCATGTGGCAAACCAGGTAAGTCAACTGGGAACACATCTAAAACTCATTCACCACGAAAATATTCTCAAGTAATTCATTTGCCAAATCGGCCTCACAACTACTTTTAATCATGTGAAAAGCCTTGATAGCAAAAACTATACATGTAGGTATAATTTGCCTTTCCCCTTGAAATATAACCCTTGTATGATTTGGAGATTCCAGAACAACTTCCTTAGTAAAACAATTCTCTATTGCATGATATTTGGATAACCAATCCATGCCCAGTATCACATCAAATTCACGTAGTGGCAATAATACTAGGTCATCATTCAACTCAATGTCATCAATGTGAATCACACAATCACGACATACCTTATCCACAATCATCACATCTCTCAAAGGAGTACTAACACATAGATCAAAACCTAAAGGTTGATGCTTATTACATAATTGTGATGCCATGTTCAATGAAATGAATGAATGTGTGGAGCCAAGATCAATTAATACATTGACTTCTAAATCATGGAGAAAAAGTTTACCAGTGTTACTTCTGGACCAACACCAGCTTCTTGCCTAGTCATGATAAATACTCTGGCTTGTATCGGGGGTCTAGAACTTTGACCTTCTGATATGTTCATACCTTGGCCAATTGTGGTTTTTCTACCACTGCCTCTGCCTCTGCCTCTACCAAATGATACTCTAGCTCCACTTGCTTTTGAAACTTCAACTGTTGGTTCTGATGTAGCTCTGCCTCTGCCTCCCTCTGACATTCTAGATTTTTTAGGACAATCTTTAAGGATATGATCAAGAGACCCATAAAAGTAGCACCCCCCCGTCAATTTTCTACATTCACCCATATGTTGCCTGCCACAATGTACACATGAGGGTCATTGTTGCATAACTTGACCTTGACCTCTGCCTACATAAGATGATAGTCGTAATCCTCTACCTCTATAACTAGAATAACCACCCCTAACACTGGACTGTAATGACATATAATCTCCACGTTTACCTTTCTTTCTCTTAAAATCCCCCATGAACTCAGTAGGCCCTCTTTTTACTCGTTCCATCCTTTCTTTTTCTAATCTTTCCATCCTGATTGCAGCAGCTTTTAGTTTGGTATAGCATTCAAGATCTACAGTTGTGATCTTACTTCTGATCTCATATCTCAGTCCCTCTTTAAATTTTTGACATTTGTCTTTATTAGTGCAACCATGAAGGATGCATAATGAGATAATTGATTGAATTTTACCTCATATTCAACTATAGTCATTTGTCCCTGCTTTAGGTTCAAAAAATATCTTCTTTTATCATCTTTATATACTTCTGGCACATAATTGTTATTAAACTCACAAAGAAAGTCATCCCATGCAAGCACTAGCGGTTGGGCATCACTCCCTAGAATGGTTTCCCACCAATCATATGCATCCCACTGAAATAACAATATTGCATGATCAAACTTTTCTTCTGGTGTGCATTTCATCAAGCTCAAAACTCTGTGTTCTTTTTAGCCATGTCTCTGCCACTGATGGATCTGTGGTACCACTAAAGTCAACTGCACCCTATTTTCTTAATTTATCATACCTTCTCTCTCTTTGAATTTATGTACCTTGCACTGTTGGTTCACCAATTCTATGTTTTGTTTGATTATGAGATATGTGTTGTGCATAAGAATGTGCAGGAGATCTAACTTTATCAGGAGGTTGATCTGTTAATGGTTGGCATGATGCTTCTCTAGAATGCAAATCGGTTGACTCCTCTCTCCTTGGTGAGTCGTGGGTACTACCATGACTACCTAATGCTAATGCCTTATAGACATTTAAGACTATGTCATATGATAATACAAAATAGTGCAAAAGTCATGTCATGTTCATATGTATGTCCCTAGGGAATCTATCCCTGCTCTGATACCAAAAACTGCAACTACCATTTTCTTTTACAAAACTCATAGCATCCATGTCCAAAAATGCATATGCATAAAGGTTTTATTCATCATACATACACAATCAAACATGTATTTAATATACATATATGTTAACTAATGTCAAGACTAGTGACCATAACTAGTTTCCATCTAAATATATGTACATGACACAAAGAGAGAGAGAGAGTTAGAATTCAGTCGACGACCTGTGGTCCATGTGTCTCAATGTAAAACTCTAAGCACCAAGGTGACCAATCCCTATTCTTCGATATCTGAAAAATATAATTACGATTTGGTGAGTCGTGACTCAATGAATAAAAACAATAATTAGATATCATTAGGATATATTACAAGTATAACATTTGACTATGTAAGTGTAAGTGCAATAGATTAATTTTTGTCATGACCGTGTAAGGCAAACACTGCTCCTGGGAATTCATGTGATTCAAGTAGCATTTGATTTTGCTAGCCAACATATAACAAGTGAATCATTTCATCAATAACATGTGCCAATAGGATCTATTAGTCCATCTTCCACGTGATTAATAACATATGCCAATGGGACTTATTGGTCAATCTTCCACGTGGTTTGTAAGTGGTTGACAAGCCCGTCACAACATCTTTTTAGTTCCATATGCAAGTGTTCATAACAATGGTATACCAAGTAATCATTAAGAGTATATAATTCTCACTTGACTTGTATTCACATGTAAAATGTAACAATTCAATTACATTTACATGTAATAGAACATAATCATATCATAAAATTATCACACACACACACACACACAC
>CATIWR010045590.1:0-12768 GCA_949677035.1 Omphalea diandra
CACAAACAAGCACCCATAGACTACCACACTTGAACCAGTCCACCCTTCTCTCAACCCAACAGCCATATTCTCCCATCTATCAGTTCTTGGATCATAAACCTGACCCCTAGGAGACACAAAGAATGGCCACAACCAGCCTTCTGTCACTAGAAGCTTTCCGTCAAGAACTGCTGCATCATAACATGCCATATTTGTTCCCATGCTTGCAATGCGGCGCCAATTTCCCTTGACAGGATCTAAAACCTCTGCGGAGTCAAGCTCAAAAAGATCAGTACTGCTTCCTCCAGCCACATATATCATCCCATCTATTACTCCACTTGCAAAAAATGATCTAGCCGCAATCATCTGATTCATCACAGTCCAACGATTCTTTTTCATTTCATACTTCAAAACCAAGTCAAGAGGGCAATCCACATCAGAGACCATTCCCCCACAAACAAAAAGCGCACCATCATGGGGTATTGATGCACACCTGAACCCATGAGGGCAGACCTTGTCCTTACAGGGCATTGCTGGGATAGTGTGCCATGAGAAATAGGTAAGATCAAGAACCTGCCATTGAATCTTTCCTGTACATTTGTGGAAAGCAAAGACAAAGAGCCAAGGATCCTTGAAACCTAGTTCCTTTCTACGAGTAAAGAACCGCTCCTTATTACCAAGCAGTAAATGCCATTGCTTGCATACAGCTCTGCAGGCTGCATGGCTCTGGACTGGAAGTCGCAGAAGACAATTAAGTGCAACATCATCAGGAAGCCCTGGAATTAGGGGTTCACCTTGGAGAGATAATTCAATCCCTGATGACGAATTTAACAAGGAAGATTGGATAACAGCTAATCTAAACTTCGGAGATAATGTCATTTGGGAATCCCCTAGCTTATGTACAGGTGCCTGTTGAGATGATAATCGAACTCTTTGCATCTTGTTTTGTTAAGGGGAAAAAAACTAAACCCTACCCAATACACTGAAAAGGCCCTAGTCGTGGTATAAAATTTCCCGTTTCCAAAATCTTACATTGAAGAACGACAATGAACAACCAAAATCAAGTCCACAGCAAGAAATCTATTCTGAATCCTCAACAACTACCTGTTGCTTTACCATTTGAGTGCAGAGAAGGGAATTCCCCAAAATAGAAATTAAACAAATTACATCTCTATAAATCCCCAACAAGAATAAGGACAAACTAAACAAGAGAACTCTTCAAAGGAATCCAAATTCAAATTCATCACTTAGGCCTATAAAGACACCAACTTGAGAAGCTAAAAGGTGTCATGCCACTGCTAAGAGAAATACTGAACTACCCAAACAAAGGTCAATATCCCCGACGACAACAGCAACAACAACAACAGTAAATATTAAACGCAGTCAAATTTACTAAGATAGCCTCACTAAAATTAACAAAAACTAAAAACCCACAAATCAGCTAGCAATGGAGAGCTTTTGCAACATACAACAAACTGATAAAAGGAAGCGAAACTAATACTCAGACCAAATCTTAAGCCATATAACTTATAAACTCAGCCCAAAACAGCAAATAACAAATGAACAATGATCACAGAAACAATATATGAACTTACAATGAAGAAATTCCTTTGATAATTGTCATAAAGATTGTAACTTTGATGAGAATTTGATGCTTTTCTTAGCGTACAAAGGTGACCCAGAAGATCACTCTTCCTTCTCTTTTAAGGAAAAAGATTTATATAATAAATTCCAAATAGGGGGATCAAATCAATGGTTCTGGAGCCACGCGCAGATAAGCAAAGCTTTCCACGTGTCGAGCGGAGCAGGGCGTTTTAGTGGCTTATAGTTGCTGGCGCGTGTTTAACAATCGCTTTTACTGCAGTTGTTTCAGTCAGCCGAGGCTCTTAAAAGACGTTAAAAATTGAAGATGAAGATTTAGTTCAAGGCCAAAGTGCAAAATAAAACGGGTAGATGTGTGAAGGATAAGAGAAATTTAATTCATTAAATACAAAGATAAGAGGATAATCAAATCAAGTCTGCTTACCTAAATAAAGTTGGATAATCACCAAACATTATTATTATTATTATTATTAATTGTCAATCTCCACAATGCACGTACTGTGATCATAAATTTTTTATTAAAATTTTAGTGTAAATTTTGTATTATATTAAAATTTTACATTATAGAATAACTTTTCTTATTTAGAAAAGTAATTTCTTTTAAACATAAAATATATACTATATTAAAACTATTATTTTAATTTGAATTGATGTTTAATTACATTAAATTTTAAAAATAATATGATAATTTTAAAATTAATAAAATAAAATATTTAACACATGAAAATAAATGATGCAACATATTTTTTTAAGACTAAAATTATATATATATATATATATATAATTTTTCTATATATAATATATATTTATATAGAATAAACGACTAGTTATCACAAATATCAGTATCTGTGTATGAAAAATGATTGGTACAAAACATTTTGCCTTAAGTATTTCTTAATTTCTGTGGGATCATTTTGCTGGCAATGGCATATCTACAACTCTGAACCTTTTGGAAACAAATGAATGAATGATAATTTATTTATCAATGATGTTTATATTGGAAATGATATAATTTAAATATAAAATTTAATTAAATTTTATATGATTAATATTTGAATGAATTTGGTTTAATTAAATTTTATATGATTAATATTTGAATGAATTTGGTTTAATTTAATTTTATATGATTAATATTTGAATGAATTTAGAACTGAGTTTAATAAAAATATTCTAAAGAGAAGGAAAGAAAGAAAAGAGGAAATAAAAGAAAATTGTTCAGATAATGAGAATAATTTTATCAAATTCAACTTCTCTTAATTTTGAGGTATTTATTTGTCTCTATTTTTATATAATTTGAGTTAGAATATTGAATTTCTAGAATTGAATTCCTAAAATTGAAATGAATATTTTTGTTTTTATGTTTACAAAAATTCAATTAAATTTTATAAAGTTTTATAAAATTCACTTATTCAAACAAGCTCTAAAGTTTAGCTCTAATATTAACAAAATTTTAATTTAATAATATTGAAATCATCCCACAAATGAAAATGATTGAAAGTCGAATTTTAGTTAAAATCAAATTAATAAAAAAAAAAAAAGAATTTTAACTCTAAATGGTAAAAACAACTGCTCGCCACTCCCTCCTTTCCCTCTAACAAATGTCACTAAACTAGATGAACAAATCATGCCACAATCCATAATAACAATGGTCAAGGGGAAAAATAGTCTTCAAATGTTTGTAAAGGAAAAGGTATCCCCCAATAACAAAAAAGGAAGAATGGAATAAATAAAGATTAAAGAGAGATAGGAACCTACATGATAAGGATTTGTGTTGTGTTGCGTTGATAAAGAAAGGGAATAGGGTTTGAAACCAAATTCAGAAAAATCTGTTCGAGCACCCACCTCCACCAAACATTCATGTTTGCTTCTTCATTGTTTTTAATGCAATTTGGTCTAATTCCAATCTAATGAAAGGCACACGGTATCTTCTCTCCCTTGTCATTTGGAGGCCAAAAATTTCTGAGTGAAACTTCACATTTTAGACTTTGGAGTATGTCATTCTTAAATTTTATCTAAATTATGTATGGATTCAGTGTATTCACTTAATGTGATAAAAAAAAATTTTCTTTCTATAAAGAATAATGGTTATGTTGATTTTGTTATCATAAAATTAAAAAAAATCACAGAATATTTAATTTCTTTCCATGATGACCAAGTGGATTATTTTTTTCTCAAAGATTAATGTCATTCCATAGATTATTTTTTTTTGCAAATTAATATATTATGAATGATAGAAACAAGTGCTCTTATTTCTTGATTTATATGTCATTTGGTAGAATTACTGAGTTTCTGTATTTTGAATATAATATTAGCTTGCACGCAGAGGTGTCATACGGGCTGGGCCGAGGTGATTTCAGGATTCGAGTTATGGATTTTTTATGAATTCAGGTCATCTATCGGATTATGCATATAAAAAAAAATGTCAGGTCAATTTTTAGATTTATTCTTAAAATTAATATTTTGGATTGGGTCATTTGTTATTCAAATTTTAAATGTACATTTGAATTTTTTTTATCATTTATGCAATATTTTCCCATAATTTATTAAGAAAAATAATATTTTTCTCTTAAAAATTATTTTTAGTCAAATTTTATATAAAACAAAACTTGATTAAAAAAATTTATTTTCATTTAAATGCTTAATAAATTAAATATAATTTATTTTTGAAGCAAATCATTCTATATAATGAAAACATGAAATTGAATTAAGTTCATATAAAATTATATTCAAATCATATATCAAAATTTAAACTAATTTACAAACAAACATATAATGTTTAATGATAACAAATCACTAATTACAAAAAATTTTTTGCATTATAATAAAAATTTCTATGATAAAATTAATTTTATCTTAATATGTAAGTTTATCACGATAAAAATCAAATTTATCACAATTATTATAAAAATTAATAAACTTGTGATAAATTTCTTTTATGTGCCAAATCATTTTAAAAATTAGGGTAAAATTTAGTTTAGTGACCTAAAAATTCAAACATTTATATGATTTTCAATCATATCTAAATTTTCAAATTAAGTCAATTACACTCTACTTTAACGAATTGGTTTTAATTATATTTCAAGCCAAAATCAAAATTTAATAAAGTATATAGTTAGACTCAATTGACCTTTATATTATTTCAATTAGTTCCATCAAACCTAAATTTAAAATTAGAATTTAATTAATATGATATCTTTATTTTCATTCAATTTTATTTTATTTTTACTTAATTAAATTTATTATGTAATTTCATATGATGAATTCTAATTGTACATTTAAATTTTAAATTTTAAATTTTAAATTTTAAATTTTAAATTTTAAATTTATAATTCATAAAATCTCTTAATCTCTCATATTTTTAAGAAAATTCTCTCAATCTTCCTATAAATTTAATTTTTTATTTTAAATAATAAAATTTTTAAACTATTTAGAATAAAAACCTTCTAAAAAATATTTGAAAAATCAATTACATGAGATTAATTAAGATGATACTTTATTTTTATTTAGTTTATCTTATTTTTGTTTAATTAAATTTATTATATACTTTTGTATGATGAATTTTTCTAATTTTAAATTTATTAAAAAATAAAAATTTTAAAATTTTAATTTATAATTCATAAAATCTCTTAATGTCTCATTTAAAAAAAATTCTCTCAGTCTCTCCTTAAAAAATATAGACTATTTAAAATAAAAATTTTTAAAAATTAATTACATGAGCTTAATTAAGATGATATTTTTATTTTGTGTTCAATTTCATCCTTCTTTTGCTTAATTAAATTTATTCTATATACTCTTATATGAAGAAATTGAATTTTATATTTAAATCTATAAAATTTTAAAATTTAAATTTATAATTCATAAAATCTCTTAACATTTCATTAAAAAATTTCTTTCAATCTCTCCTTAAAAATTTAATTTTTATATTCTAAATAATAAATTATTTAAACCATTTAAAATAAAAACTTCAAGAAATATTTAAAAACTAATTCCATAAGGCCAATTAACATGATATTTTTTATTTTTTATTCAATTTTGTCTCATTTTTATTTAATTAAATTTATTATATACTGTTATATGATAATTTCGTATTTAAATTTAAAGATTTTTGAAATTTAAATTTATAAATTATAAATCTTTCAATCTCTCATTTAAAAAATTTCTTTCAATCTTTCATTAACAATTAATTTCTATTTTAAAGAATAAATTATTTAAATCATTTAAAATAAAACTTCTAAGAAATATGAACTTGAACATTCTCAAAAAATTTATCCTTGGAATAAAATTTAATGATTTGTTAGTTTATTATTTAAATATATAAAAATTTTATAATTAAAAACATGAAATTAATGTAAAAATTAATTATTTAACAACTAAAATAAAAATAATTTTTTTAAATTTTTGTGAAAAATTATTTAAATTGAGTAAAAATAAAAATATTACTTTAGTAAAATTTATATTAAATTTTGAATCTAATTGAACTGATTGAAAAAAATATAAAGATGAATTGACTCTAAATATATATTTTACTAAATACTAATTTTGAGTTGATGCATGAGTAAAAAAATTAATTCATCAAATTAGGTATAATTGACTCAATTAAAAACTTTGAATACAATTGAAAATTTGATAAAAGATTTGAGTATTTGAGTCATTGAGTCCAAAAATTTTAATTCAAAAATTTTTATTATAACAAATTAGCATTCAAGATAAATTATGATATAAACTCTTTTATTATAATATTTTATCACAATATATTGGTGTCAAATTTTTAATGCCCATCAAATTAGATATAAGAAGTAATATTATTATGATAATATTTTGTAACTGCGTTAAATAATTTTATAAAAATGATAAAATTATTTTATCACAATAAATAGTTTTTATTCTTACTAAATAACTTGTTATTATAAATAAAAAATTATAATTCAAGCACATAAAAAATACGGTAAAATTAATAAATTTATTAAAAATATAAAAACATCAAAATACTTTTAAAAAATAAAATAAAATTTGAATTTAATTAAATAATTTTAATATTTTTTAAAATAAATTTCTTTTTTATTTTAATTATTTGATTTTTATATATTTAATAATAAAATTTATTTTTTATTATTATCGAGTTAAATAAATTGAGTCACAGATTGACCCATTTATATAAGTTTTGATTAAACTCATTGCGCTGAACTTCACTCGCTCTGATCCTAACATTTTCATATCATTTTGAATTTATTATAATTTCGTATTGCATTTTTTTTCAAAAGATTTGAAGTCAAATTTCAGGTCAAGTCTGCCACCGCTACTTGCAAATAAAGATACAAATATTGCATGAATTTTAGAATGGCACAGTTAAGTGAATATTTTTACCATTAAAAATTAGGGTTCAACTTATATTCTCTTTTTCCGTCCTTTAAATAATATATAAAAAACAGTATTTCAACATCTTAAAAAAAGAATACACCACCAATAATTTAGTTCTGAAAATTTAACAGGACAATAGTCCAGCTAATAATTACCACCTTATGGTAACAAGTAGAAACCCCAGTAGTTACAATCATTCATGAATTGGACAGTATTTCCAATGGAAGAATCAGCATTTAAAAAAAATGATAGAAAGACAATGCAAAATAGCCAATTAGTACGAGATCCAAGAGGATATGCAAATTCAATAGGATAGTCATATTGCCAGCTATTAGTACAAAAATATCTAAATTAATGATTTATTTTTCAGTAACTTGACCAGATTCAATTAAACCTTAATCCCAAATTAGTTGAAGCTGACGTGTGAATCTATTTCCTTCATTGCATTCTGTCTAGAGCTGCAAATATAGAAAAATCTAAGCTCTAAATCCTGCCTCACTGCTTTCCCACATGTCATCCAAAATCTGCCTCTTTTTATCTTCTCCCACTTCAATACGCTCAACCTTCCCGCATCCACCAGAGTAGTGGGAGTTGATTTTCCTCAACACTCAAAAATAAATAGGAAATAAATCGCAGCCTTTGGGAAGAAAAGAGAGAATAAAATTTATGAACATCTCTTCAGAAAAGATATAGTAATGAGCATGCGTCAGCAGCTTTGAAAAGAAGTGGGTGGAGAAAACAAGCAAGCACCTGAACAACAGAGATACGTGATTTATTTTTATTGGATATAAACCAAGGTGGAAAGTCTTGCTATGAATGTGGAATTCCTTATCTATATTAGGAATTCCACATTCATAGCAAGAATTTACCTTGGTACATATCCAATAATAATAAATCGCGAATCTCTGTTGTTCAGGTGCTTCTTGACCCTTTTATAACTAGTACATGATTGTTGCTCCACCTTATTCCATAAATGATCCCAACTTTTTGTTTTGCACAGCATTTGCACTCTGTTCCAAAACTAATTAATGGTTTTCAAGGATGAACAAACAAGCAAATCATAATGAAATTAAAACCCATCTATAATTAGAACACGAGTCATGATTACATCCTTCTGAAATCAACATAGCAGAAACTTTTTGTACGACAAATCGAAAGCTTTGGCATGGCGCCTAAGACGATACAATCACCAAGGTCAACTTCACAATTCATACTAAATCACAAGCTCTAGTGTCATTTATGATTAGTAGTGACATATAGTAAGACAAGTCTTAATCGCAATTAGATGAACTCCCTCGCCATTAGAAATAGGAAGAGGTGATCCTTAAAAAGTAAAAAAGGAAGCTTGGAGAACGTATTATACACCTATGCGTTTGTTCATACATCTATGCTGACTAATACTCGCACCCAGACCTGCATCTGGAAACAAATGACACTTCACTAATCCTAGTTATTTCTTCCTCTCCCACAAGATTATACGTGCCATGTGAACTCTACATCACATCCCTGTACTTTATCAACTAAATGGAAGTAAGACTCCAAGTCATATTTCACATAAAACAGTAAAACTTTGTTCACACATTTATTAATTCAGCCATCTTTGGTAAAGCTTATACAAAAAACATACTCGTATGTTTAAGGCAAAAAGTACAACGCTATAAACACAGAGACAGATATATATATATCTACTTGAACTTCCTTTTCAGCGTCAGAGGAAACCCCCCAAGCATGTCAGAAAAAGAGAGTTTCCACATCCTTAAAAGGAAGATCTTTCTTCTATGGTTTCCCTCTCTGCACAGGTAGAGAGGAGATAATCTTAGGCCTTTTGAATATGTTTGTCATAGGAAAATCCCCTAAGAGCTCACTCAGGCAAGGCCTCCCACAAGTCAAGCCGTTTCTCCCATTGGAACAGACCAACTATCCTTAGGCCTTAACCTGGACAAGAAGGGTGAATATTTGGCATTCGTTTTATTCAATTTGATTTTCATGATAATTGAATTAATTAAATTTTATATTTTACAAATCTAACCATATTAAATTGTATTTAGTTTATTTGATCTAGTTCAATTTTAATTTATTTTTTAAAAAATATTTCACAATCTTTTTTAATATAAATTATAGTATTTTAATTATTAATATACATAATACATATTATATATTACTTATATATGTAAATATAGAATATATTTTAATTGTATTTGTATTATTTACTTAAATAAATTCTATTTCTATTTTCAAAGTTCGATTAATCTTGTTTGGTCTAATTTTTCAATTTTATGTATTATTAATTTCAGTTCAATCAAATGAATCTTTATCTCTATTGACAACCCCTCAAAGAGACACCAATAAAGTTAGGAGACTGATTTGTGCCAAAACCTGAAATATAATTAATAGAAATTGTAGAATATGGAAACTTATTAACTAGCTATTTGATATAATATAATTAATTATAATAAAATATAATTAAATATAAATTTAATTAAATTATTAAATTAAAATTTTTTTAATTATATTATATTATATTTAATTAAATCATACCAACTAAATAGTAGAGTTATACAAAATGAGATGAAGTCCATCCAAGTTGGGAACTCATTAGTAATTAAGGTGTTAGACTTCGTCACCCGTGCCCAATTGAATTCATTAAAGCGATAGACTTCGTCACATGTACTCAAATGTTTCTAATTGGTTAATATTAAAGTGATAGACATCACATCACATGTGCCCAAATGTTTATAATTGGAGTAATTGCTCTCAAGAATGAGTAACTTGAATGACGAATCTCAAGGAGGCTAGTCTGCTATTTATTCCACTTTTTGATGTGAGATTCTCATATCTCAATTTTTTTAGTTCAACTTTAAAAATTATCTCTCTTTATTTATAAATTTATTTTATGCATCTAAAATATCATTGTAAAACTTGTAAATATGTTATTGTGTAAAGTTATTTATTTATCCATATTTATTTAAAAAATACATTTTTAAAATAAATATAAATAAATAAATAATTTAAAAATACATTTTTTAAAAGTTTTAAAAAATACATTATACATATATGAAATTGATCGATGAACAACTTTCATAACTATAAAACTATATATAATACTTATGACTATTAGTATTTAGTATTTTATATATATATAAAGTCAGTCCTGATTCCATAGTTTGCACCAGAATTAGATAGTTTTCAATAATTTTCAATCTTATTTCAATTCGCGTTTGATTCTTCTGTTAATTTTTTAATTCAAAACTAATTCGCATTTAATTTTTTGATTGATCCAAAAAACTTCGAGAAACATGCTCAGCTTTAACTTCAGCCACTAAAAGAAAAATTCAGCAGCAAGATAAAGTGAGATTTAGCATTGGATAGATTGTTTCAAAAGACGTTGCTGTTTTTACCACAGTGTTCTCATGTTGGCAGCACCTCTTATGAAAGGCCAAAGGAGAAGCTTCGCAGCTGAAGAAAGGCAGAATTTTCCTAGTGCCTGAAGATTATCTCAGGTTAAATACTCGTGAAGGGATTAAATCAAGTGACAGTAATGTCAATAGGACACTTTAGTGAAGAAAAGAAGCATGAATGGGTATCCACATGCTTCTTTACAATTTCTTTACTGGTAACCTAAAGGAAATCCATTATCAAAGTAAAGAGAGTTAATGGCGGTCTTTTTGTGAAGAAAAGATGAGAATCGTAAGTGCAAGATAAGGCCCACGATAAACAAAAATGCTCCAATCCTTCTATCTTTTATATTGCATCAAGACTAAGAAACAGATCATAGGGATCAAAAGTAATTAATACGTACAATAGTCCTCACAGTATTATTATTTTTGTAAAAAGAAACCACAGAATGCACATATAAGCAAAAAAAGTTCAGAGAAAAATCCATGCAGCAAGAGCTTCTAAGTGACATCATGCATATTAATCTGTATTTTAGCATATAAAGCTAAGCACCAAAAGAATGCATGAAAGCAGTGCAAAACAAATGTCATGCCTTAACAAAGGCAATCCCGACTATAGCAAGGTCATTAAACTACCCTGTGACTTAATCTTCTGAATCTGAAATGGTAATCTAGGAGTTTTAAGACAACATAGAATAAAAGCAGGTCCATCAGAAACTTCATTGAGAAAGCTTATCATAAGTTTAAGTTCAAAGTGGTCGTGGAAGTTACTACTCACAAGATACTTGAAATAGAGACTGATACCTAAATGATGCAAAAATCCACCATTCTTTTACAATGGGATGTACAAAACAAGTGAATGCTGATCTTTCATTCATTTTATTCTTAAGGCAAGGCCTATGCTCCAAGTTGGAGAAATAAAAAATCAACAATTATATCCTTCATTGTGCCAATAAGATCTTTGCCTGAAGAAGTAAAAACCCAAATTGAGAACCATCTCAGTCCTATAAAGTTTATGAAATGAATCTTTAAATTAGAGACTCATAGTCCTTAAAATATGACTATATAGAGTGCAATTGAAGTGAGCAATAATATACATATGTGGCAAACAAAAAGTTTCTGCATGAAAGCTTTTTCCTCCTGGCCTCTTCGCTCCTCCTTACATGAGAAATGTGGCCACCAAAAATTTTCTCCTTTAATCTTTCTGATAACTACTGTTTATTTTTCATTCTTCTGTGCCCTTAGTGGTTATAGATGAATTAGCTTATGTACTGACCTGTTCTCAGTCCAAAATTGCCATCATCTTAGGGAGATTTTAAGAAAATTGTCTCTGCAGGTCTTGTAGTTTTATAGGACGAGGACCCTAATTTTCTAGTTGTCTTTCACCTTTCATGGAAGTATTAAGATAACAACCATTGCTCCAACAGGAACTGATATAGTACATAGCCAAGTGAAAATAAGAAAATGCAGGAGTCTTGCTTTAACTAGTTAATCAGAGGAGAAGACAAATGGTATAATCAGAAGGTTTAAGTTAAAATTAGTAACCAGAAGTTTCATTCTTAGTAAATTGGAACGATATGCAAATTAAAAGAAGCATAAGAATCTTAAGAATAAGGTAATCTTTAGTTCTTCTTTTAAGGCAGCTACCACTACTTTTATGTTGCTCTAGTTTAAGGCCCTATTCAATGTTCTCTATTTGAGAAACTTGAACAAAAAAAAAGGGTAAAGCTCAGTTAATTAGAGAGTTGCGAAGGCCCTTCCCGGTGCACAATCCCACCACTTCCCCTGTTCTGCTAATCTTACAAGAAAGTTAACTCATGTTCACTGAAAAACCTCTTTTAAGTTTAACATACTCGTACATGCCTTTGATACGCAACCATAACTGTAAAATACTTACAAGAATCCCTAAGTAAACATGGAACATAATAACTAAGTCGATCATTATTGACTGTACAACGTATTTACATTGGAAATCAATATCAAGTTTAATCTGCAACATATGGGGGGCAAAGACTAAAAGAATAGCCACTAACATACAGGACAAAAGTCGTAAAGAAAAGCATGGATCAGACGACGAGCAACGCAAATTTAACTAATGCTCGTTTCTTGCAAGATATTCAAACTGCTTTACGGCATTCAAATAGATAGCTCACTTGCCAGAACGATCAGCAGCTCAAAATGTAGGGTTCCACTAGAAGACAAAGCAACTACTACCACACTACAATTACAAGATAACAAGACCAAAATCACAAGCTAAAAATTATATAGTAGTCTAGGTTATTCCTAACGGTTACTATTGTCCACTACTCAAGTCAACTTCAGTTAATTCAAATCTTCAAGGGTTTATTACCAACTAAAATCCAGAAAAGGTATTTAGCGAAATTAAATTAGCCCATCGTGTTCTTGTCATTAATGCCAAATGAAGAAATACACC
>CATIWR010045602.1:0-21915 GCA_949677035.1 Omphalea diandra
TATATATATATATATATATATATATATCCTAAACGAGAAGAAAGGTTCCACAACCATAAAAGAAATTAAACTATCAACTTACTCTATCAAATGAATTTTAGTTTAGATTTACTTATTTCCTTTATTTTTGCTTAATCTCCCTTGCTCTTTTGCTTAAGTTTAGTTAGTTTCCTTAAGTTATAGATCCACTGTTACAAAAATCTCATCTTCGTTTTTCTTGTTCATCCAATACCCATTTTAGTTTTTTTTTTTTTTTTTTTGGTTGATTTTGAGTGGGAAAGCTTTAAATATATTTCTTTACCATATTCAAGCTTGGCTTAGTTCCTTAACATTTTGTTTGAAAAAATAGATGGTAAGGTAAGGTAAAATTTTTTAAAGTATGGTTTGGGAAAATAGATGGTAAGATAAGAAAATATTTTTTAAAGCATGGTTTATAATATACATTGTTTGATTAGCAGGT
Source organism: Omphalea diandra (assembly GCA_949677035.1). NCBI lineage: Eukaryota > Viridiplantae > Streptophyta > Magnoliopsida > Malpighiales > Euphorbiaceae > Omphalea > Omphalea diandra. Next base: position 461 of record CATIWR010045602.1, read on the forward strand.
AAATAGGTAAATTTAATGAATGTTTCATATTAAAGTTATTAAAATACTCTCTAGATATAGGTTTTAAGAAGATTTTTTTTGTCATACTACAATGAAGGGTGGGAGGTTTTAAGAAGATTTTTCTTTTTTGTCATACTAAATGGAGAGTAGGGGAAGTTGAATCAAGGACCTATGGGGAGTGGGGAGAGTTGAACCAAGTATCCATAGGTCTTTAGTCATATACACAACCAACCAATCCAAACTTGGGATTTGTGGTTTGAAGAAGATGGATAAATAGAAATTATAAAAATAAAATAAGGACAAAAAAGTCAAAATAGTTAAAATTAAATTAAATAAAAAAACACTTACCTTTTCAATCTACTAAGTAGTGGGTTGAGAAAACAATCATTTTGGAAGGTTTGTAAACCTTTTAAAAATTTTACCCTACCATGAGAATTAGCTCTCTAAATAGGGTGTGAGGGTTTTTTAACCTTAGAAAACTCTATCAACCCTTAAAGCTCCAATCTAAACAAGGGGTAAGTTATACTCCTGTGTTGGGTGTTTGAGCATTAATTTCTAGCAATAGTTCATAGCGACTCTCCACTTAATTATTTATGGTTAGGAGTGTAAACAAATCGAAATAGTTTGCAAATTATTCGAGATTGGCTCAAGAATCAGAATTGATTTTAGATTAATTGAGTCGAGTCGAGTAATCAAGCGAGTAAAATTCGAGTATTAAAATACTCAACTCGAGATGCTCGCAAGCCTAATCGGATTTAGGTATATTTTATAATATTATCCAATCAAGTTTAATTAATCCATCCCTAACCAAGTTATTCGAGTTTAATTGAGTTTATTCAAACCATATTTCAATGTACAAAATTCACAATATATATATATATATATATATATATATAAGTCGAGCTCGAGTATTTGAATACTCAATCGACCTTGAGCCAAAATTTAAAAATTAAAGCTTAATTGAGCTCGATCTTGACAGAATTTGATTCGAATTGGCTTCATTACTCCCCTATTTATGGTGTTGATTACTGATCTTATCTATTGATTTTCAAGCTAGATTTTGAGATTCGTTACATTATCAATTTTATATCTATACTTTATGATATTGTTTATTCTTAAGAAAATTAAACAATTATCTCAAAAGTTATTGAAAAATAATTAAAGATCCATGTGTTATCAATAATATTTATTTTTACAAATCAAAATAAAATAAATGATATATAAATAAAAGATATACAAGCAGTTGGGATTGTCAAACCATCTAATGAATCAAGATTAATTAGGATTTGATATGTAGGTTAAAATCATCAATCAAGATTGGATTTTAGATGAAAAACTATTAATCTATGTCAATATATAGATATGAAAACTATCAAATAAGAAAACAGAGAGATTTAAAAAAGGTAGAGAGATAAAATTATGCAAATTAATGTATATTGATGTGTTTGTAAAAAAATATAATAATAACAAACCTTATAGAGGGGTTGACTACTAGAATCCCAATTCCAGCAGCACAAGAACCCTATTTGGGAATATATAATTATGATCTGACTAGAAATTAAAATTTATTGTACAAATTTATCATATATCAATTTGTATATCTTGGACTCATGTCCATGATAACTTTAAAAATAATATATATATAGTCAAGGATTAATATACATACATTTCAATGTATATGCATTTCAATGTGCATGTAGTTCAATATCAATATACATGTTAGGACTAATGTATATGTATTTCAATGTACATGCAGTACAATATTAATGTACATGTAATTAAGACTAAATGTACATGCAATCAATAGCAATGCATATTGGTCTGGATTTATGAAACAACATGGACAAAGGTCCATTATATAATTTGCGTATCATGTATCTACAACTTTATGGGCTTAGGTCTAAATATAAAATAATAAGAAAAAGGATTTTGTACAGGGGTACCCATTTAGGATTAACCAATGATAATTATACGTTTTCTAAGTTCCTTTCCCAAAAAGCATAATGGGAGTTAATTTTTCTAAATATGTTTGTGATCATCAAAAGTAGCTCTTAATTCATGTCTTCACCGCTCAAAATACCAAAATAGATTCAAACATCTTCTTCCATCTACTTCTCAATCTCATTGGAATTTCTTTATGGATCAAATTAATAAAATAGCTTTATGGATCCACGAACATAACATATATGTGGAAAGATATATTCAAGCTCATTCACTATTTTTAATGGATCAAATTAACAAAATAAATTGAAATTTCTTCATGGATCAGATCACACATAATTGCAGATTTGCAAATATATTTTAGAAAGAGAAAGTTCTTCATTATATATGTTTCTTTCTCTAAAACAAATTTATTATAATTTTTAATGCTTGTTTTATTGTTTAGAATGAAAAATCATGAGTTTATATATATTGTGTATGAAAAATATTTAAAAATGAATATATGTGAGCTTAAAACCAATCAGAAAGAGAGAGAAAATCAAGTTGTTAAAGGTTGAAGAAGATGTTTGCATTTAGTTATTTTTACACGGTAAAATGTTTACAAATAGTTTGTAGAAAAATGTATATTTTAGTCTTATTTTGAGCTTACTTTTGTTTTATGAAACCATCGATAAAACAAAAAAAGAACAACAACTAAAATGTAGGCAGCATCTTGAACCTCTAACAAACTTGATTTTTTTTTTATAACAACATCAAGTAAAAAATATTTATACATAGTAAAATACTTATTTTTATTTTATTTACTTTTATTTGAGGTTTACTATTTCAAAATTTTTAGAAATTAAGTATATAAAATAATTTACAGGAAAATGTTTATTTTAGTTTTATTTTGGGTTTACTTTTTGTTTATAAAACCATCGATAAAACAAAATAAGGAGAATAAGAATGTAGACATTATCTTCAACTTCTAATAAATATGGTTTTCTCTCTTCATGACTGATTTTTAGCTAAAAAATGTTCATTTGTTAACTTTTTTCATCTAAAATGCATAAAAACTTATGATTTTTTTTTTTATCTAAATAACAATAATAACAAAAACAACTATAGAAAACTTAGAAAACGAAAACAAAATCTCACATGTATCTCCATTTTCTTACTATTTATTAGAGAGGGAAAAGAAAGGGAGAGTTTTTATTTGTATTATTCTTCTTCATTGCCAATACAATGATGGTGGTTGTCGTCGTCGTCATTGCTCCTACTGTCTTCATCTTTTTCTTTTTCTTCATTTTTTAGAGAGAGAGAGAGAGAGAGAAAGTGAAAGAGATACAAAGTGTGTCTTCTTCTTTTTCTTCTTCATGTAAAAAAGTAAACAATAAAATAAAAAAAGGTAAAAAAAGGACAACTCTGTTGAACCTTTAGGTTCCAAGTCTTATTTTGATGATGACAAATATATCTAAGAGTTAACTTTTTAAGTTATTTGTGTTAACTCTTGCAACTACATCAATTCATTGAACTATTATGATTGGAGAAAAAGTTGTGATTGAAAACTCCAAATATTAAGAGAGTAAAATTCAAGCAAACTAAGCTTGACAGTCCAATGGGTATTGCCATTATCCAACAGGGGTTGTGACTCTAGCAACGAGCTTTGAAATAATTCAACAGATGTTAGAGTGTCACCCTAGCATGAGCAAGTCTTCTAGTTCTCACAACAAGCATTATCCTGTATTAAAACATGCATTAAATAACTCAATCACATGAGAAATGCACATTGAACTTCGCAACGGGCATTACAATTTTACAATGGGCATTATTCTTGATCTCACAACAAGTGTTGTATTTTTGCAACATGTGTGTTGGACCAAGTAACTTGAATTAAACAAAACTCTCAAGATTTCAAAATGGGCATTGGATCTTACCAAGGGGCGTTGGAAAAACTCTCTAGATTGAGCTAAAGTTTTTGGACCATCCAACGCAACACACTCAATAATGCAACAAACGTTGAGGATGTCCAATGGGGATTGGAAGCTCACTAATAACCATTGAAGTACTATTGAAGATCTTGAAAAATAGAGCATCAACTTCACACTTTTCTAAAAATTTGCAATGGACATTGTTCATACCTCAACAGGGATTGATATTGAATCCCAATAGGCGTTGAAAATATCTAACAGCCATTGAAGATAGTTGAATAAACAAATGAGAAAGTGAAAAGAGGAGCATTGAGACAAACTTCTCTCTAATTGTTAGTTCTAATAGGTGTTTTGTTGGTACTAATGACCATTGAGGTTGTATTTTGCTTAACAACCATCTGTTTTCATGAAATCAACAATGGTTAATGACTCAACAATAAGTGTGGAAAATACCCAACGGGCGTTGATTGTCTACAAGTGTAATATAAAGTGGTAGCTTTCTTTCTAATGGCTAGTTTTTTTGTTTCAACCCATAAAAGGACTCGCTCTCAACAGAAACAAATAAAGACCTATTCCATTACAAGAGTATTATATTGAGAAAGCTATTTTCAAATTAAAAGGGTGGACCAAGAGTGATATAACAATCAAGAGAAGTTCATCATTTAAAGCTTGCAAAAGTTATCTTCAAAACAAAGTTTGAAGAACAAGCTTTCTAGATGTTCTCTCAATACTCTCAATAATATCAAACATCCTTTGTGATTGTACTGAGTCAGAGAGTTATCCTCATCTTAAAGTTGTGAGGAAATCCTTGGTTAGGAGATCTTAAAACCATACTTTGTGAAAGATTTAAGGTAATACCGACAAACTACTTTGGGATAAGGTTTTAGTAGTACCTGTAAGTCTACTTGTAATAGTTTGGTAGTGTCCGGAAACTATTGTGGTAAAGGTTGTTAAATATTACTTTAAGCTATCTAGATAGTGAAGGCTGGGGATACTATAGGATATGACGTAAGTAAGTTGTGTCAAGCCTCTATAAATCTTATGTCTTGATTCTTCATACATTTATGCACTTAGTTTTTATTTTCAATTACTTGCCATTGCCCTATTTAGCCCTCCCTTCTAGGGCACCAAAGGACAATAATTGATATCAAAGCTAGTCTCTTCATCAAAGCTTAAGTGCTAAGAGTAATGATCATGGCAAATCATGAAAAATTACAATCCATCCACAAGCTACCATTCTTCAAAGGGGATGACTATGGGTACTAAAAGAATTGTATAGAGATCTCTTTTGACAGTGAAACCATTAATTTGTGGGACATTATTAAGGAAGGAAGAAAAGTTCCAATAAAACTAGTTAGAGAAGTTTTAGTACCAAAGCCTAAAAGTGGGTGGATTGCTGAAGAAAAGAAGGTAAATCTTAAAAATAAAAGAGTAATACATGTTTTCTTCTGTGCAATCCATAAATCTCAATATGCTAAGTTGCAAATGTGTACATCAACCAAAGAAATGTGATACACATTGCAAACTCATCTTGAAGGAACTAGTGAAGTGAAGAAGAAAAAGATACAAATGCACACATACATGTATGAAACATTTATATACCAACCTGGTGAAACTATTATTGAGATTAACAACAAATCTATAGACATTGTAGGCACTCTCAAAAACCTTAGGAAAATCATATTCAAATGAGGATATGGTAGTAAAAATTCTGAGAACACTTTCTAAAGATAAGAGGAAAGCTAAAAAGATAGATATAGAGGAAGCCAACAAGCTGGATGCCCTATCACTTGATGAGCTTATGGGAAAGCCATTGGCTCATGAAATCACTCTTGAAAAGTCAATTGAAAACACAAGAATGAAAAAGAAAGACTTGGCATTGAAAGCCAAAAAGGTACATTCTGAAACTCCTTATCATTCTTATTAACTAACTCCTTTCTCTTTTAGTGATGATGAAAATAGTAATGACGATGAGAAATTTGCCCTCAACACCAATCAATTAAAGAGATTTCTTTCAAACAAAAAGATTAAAAGTGCAAAGAGGCATAAAAAAAGAGGAACTAAGAGTCAACTCATCTGTTATGGAGGCAATAAGAAATGACATATAAAATCAGATTGTCCCAAGATCAAGAAGAACAAGTTTTCTGCCAGAAAACACACCTCAAAGAAAGGATAAAAAGTGTACAAAGCTGCAAGGAAAGAAAGTGTACAAAGTTGCTTAGGATGATACCAGTGACTCCAAACCTGATAAGGAATAAATAAGAAAGAGCTAGTTAACCTCTGTCTCATGGTAACTAAAGAGCAGTCAAATGATTCCTCAAGTGAATACTCATCCAACAGTGATAGTGACAGTGATGGTGACATAGAGGTAAATCTTTTTTACTTCTACTCTAGAAAAGAGTTATACTTTGTTTTTACTTAAGTCACTATTAGCATTGAGACTCTCAAGTTTAACACCTCTTCTCTTTCAAAAGAGAATACATCTTTGAAAGAAAATGCTAAGAGTCAAGAAACTCTAGCTAAAGAGGTAGAATATCTCATGACTGAGAACCTCAAATTAAAGGAAAATCTCAACAAGTTCACTAAAGGAATGGAGAAGTTAGACTTCATCCTTGATGCTCAAAGAAGTTCATCCATCAAATATGGATTAGGATATAATGCCACCACTTTTATGGCCCTCTCCTCTTCTCAAATGGTCTTTGTTAAGGTCAAGGAGAATAATGCTTCTAACCATGTTACAAGGCAAAAAGTTTCTAAAAAGGGATATGCTACTAATAATGGCTCAAGAGGAAAGCCTCAACACGATCACACCATTGAGAAAAGCTCCATATATAGTAAATTATGCTATATGTATCACCCTTATAAGCCTAAAAGGAAAATGTGCAAAGACATAGAAACTTACATAACTATGGGTATAAATACACATAACATAAGAGATTTCCTCACATGAGAAATACTCTTAGACATATTGCTCAAAGGAGTTCTAAGTCTCAAAGACACTACATGTATATATACCACCTAAAGGTAGGACACAAGCTCACTTTGATGGTGATTGTTTCCATTATGGTATATATGGCCACATTACTTAACATTGCTAATCTAGAAGGCATGATGAGTAGTTAGCAAGAGCTAACCCCTTAAGACATAATATTCCTTATTTTGCAGATGTGCTTGAAATCCTAAGTTGAATAGCAAAAGTGGTACTTTGATAGTGGATGTTTAAAGCACATGACAGGGGAAATGAAGTTTCACCAAATCGGAGAAGATTGAAGGTATTGGAAACATGTCTTTTGGAGACAATGGCAAAGTTAAAATTTTTATCACAGCTAAAGTTGGTAAGGATGATGACTCATATATCCTTGATAAAGTACTACTTATTGATAGACTCAAGTATAACTTGATAAGTGTAACTCAGTTGTGTGACAAAGGCCTTAGAGTTATGTTTGAGCCACAAGCTTGCTATGTATCAAAGATGAGTGATAACAAAATTCTGTTCATTGGTAAAAGAGTTCATAATAGTTATGTGATTTATTTAAGCTCTCTTACTAACCATATTACAAAGTGTTTAGTCTCTATAATGGATAAAGGTAAAACTTGGCATAGAAGGCTAGGACATGCTAGCATGGAACACCGCAATAAGTTAAAGAGAAGAAACTTGATTGAAGGTCTACTTAAAATCAAGTTTATAAAGGAAGGAGTTTGCGAAGCAAGTCAAAGAGTTAAACAAATTAAATTTTCTTTCAAAGCCAAAAATAAAGTAAGTTCTTTTAGACCATTGCAATTGCTTCACATGGATCTATTTGGCCCTACTAGAGTATTTAATTTGGGAGGCATGGATTATACATTTGTCATAGTAGATGATCACTCTACATATACTTAGGTATTATTTCTCCCTCATAAGGATTCTTGTGTTGATGCCTTTAAGACTATTGCCAAGAGAATTCAAAACCAAAAGGATATGAAAATCTCTTTTATTAAAAGTGACCATGGAGCGGACTTTGAGAATGCTAAGTTTCATACCTTTTGTGATGAATATGGTATCTCACAAAACTTCTTAACTCCAAGAAAACCATAACAAAATAGTTTGGTAGAAAGAAAGAATAGAACTCTTCAAGAAATGGCCATAACCATATTGAATGAGTACAATCTTCCTAAGTACTTTTAGGCTGAAGTTGTAAACACCTCTTGCTTTGTCTTAAATAGAGTCTTGATGAGACCTTTGTTGAAGAAAACTCCTTATGAGTTATGAAAAAATAGAAAGCTCAAGATTGCATATTTTAGAGTTTTTGGTTGTAAGTGTTTTATTCTAAACACTAAAGACAACCTTAGCAAGTTTGAGTCTAAATTTGATGAAAGAATTTTGCTTGGATACTCCACTATTAACAAAGGTTATAGAGTCTTCAATAAAAGAACACTTATTTGATGAATGAGTGAGCTAAACATTAGAGAAGAAGGAAAGAAAGTGGATAAGCCACAAGACATGAGGAATGAAGGAAATAAAGATCCACCTCCTTCTACTCCTAGTGAAGAGAAAATTTAGCTAGAAAGGGACTGGATTTTTAAGAATGATCATCTAAGAAATCTTATCATTAGTGATCCATCAAATCAGGTAACAACTAGATCATCTCTTAGAAATGTATACACTAATCTTGCTTTCGTATCCCTTATTGAGCCTAAGACCATAGATGAAGCCATTAGAGATGAACATTGGGTTCTTGCTATGCAACAAGAACTTAATCAACTCGAAAGGAATAAAGTGTGGACTTTTGTTCCTAGACCTCATAACCATTCTATTATTAGAACTAAGTGGGTTTTTAGAAATAAACTGGATGAACATGGAGACATTGTTAAAAATAAGGCTTGATTAGTAGTCAAAGGCTACAACCAAGAAGAAGAGATTAACTTTAATGAGACCTTTACACCTGTAGCTAGACTTGAAGCTATTAGAATTCTACTTGCATTTACATCTCATACGAATTTCAAGTTATATCAAATGGATGCCAAAAGTGCTTTTTTGAATGAGTATATTGATGAGGAAATGTATGTTGAATAACCTCCTGATTTTGAAAGCCATTACTTTCCTAACCATATTTTTAAGCTAACCAAAGCTTTATATGGCTTGAAGCAAGTTTTTAGAGCTTGGTATGAGAGATTGAGCAACTTTCTTGTAGAGAAAGGTTTCTCTAAAGATTTGGTAGACATAACTTTATTTTCTAAGAAAAAGAAAGGAGACATATTGTTAGTGATGCTACTAATGTTTGCTTATGTGAAGATTTTTTTTTGAAGTAATGAAAAGTGAGTTTGAAATGAGCATGATGGAATAACTCAAATTCTTCCTTGGGTTACAAATCAAACAAGGAAAAGAAGGAATCTTTATTAACCAAGTCAAATATACAAAGGAACTAATCAAAAGATTTGGCGTGGAAAACATCAAACTTTGTAAAACTCCTATGAGCACTAACATCGAGCTAAGCATGGATGAACATGGTAAGAATGTAGACTAAAAGTTGTATAAAGGTATGATTGATAGTTTACTTTATCTCACAGCCTCTACACCTGATATTGTGTTCAATGTTTGCTTTTATGCTAGATATCAATCTAATCCTAAAGATTCTCACTTACATGCTATGAAACATATACTCAAGTATCTTACTGGTACTCCTAGCTTAGGACTTTGGTATCCTAAGAGTTTTTCATTTGAGTTAAATGCATTTTTTATGCTGATTTTACTGGGTGTACCTTAGATGGAAAGAGCACTTCAGGGACATGTCAATTACTTGGTCTATATTTAGTGTCTTAGAGTAGCAAAAAATAAAACTCAGTTGCTTTATTAACTGTTGAGGCTGAGTATATAGAGTTGGCCTATATTATGCCCAAATCCTTTGGATGAAACAACAACTTCTTGATTATCATGTTGTTGTAAAACAAGTTGTTATTAAGTGTGATAACACTAATGCCATAAATTTGTCCAAAAATCCCATTTAACATTATAAAAGTAAGCATATATAGATATAAGACATCACTTTCTTAGAGATCACGTGAATAATGGAGATATTATTTTAGAATTTATGGATACTAACCATCAATTGACATATATTTTCACTAAATCTCTTTTTAATGAAAGGATGCAATTTATCAATGACAGACTTGGTATGATTGATAGAAGTACTTTGGAATAAATTCAAACAGGTTTATCTCCCTTCTTGGCTTATCTATAACCCTCGTTGCTTGTGATATTATTTAATCACTTTTAAAGCTTTTAGATTCAATATCTAAAGATTTCAATTGTGTGTACTATTTATTAAACTGTCCATATGTTAATAGGAACTCATGATTATATCATTGAGTTTGGTTAATTACATTCATTAGCTAAGTTTTAAAACTATTTTTGAACTAAGTGTTGTTAGAAAAACATGGCCAATGGTCGTTGCGAATCTCACAACAACCATTGTGCTGCATGAAAGTTTTACTCTTTGCTTCTGATGGTCACAACGAGCATTGTGTTTCTCACAATGACTGTTGTATTACTTGCGAGTTCATCATTTTCATTCTATTGGTCTTCATGATTATTGTGAATCTCTAACGAACATTATTCATCACCAAATGACCATTCTGAACCAACCACCATCGTTTGCTAAAGAGCACTTGCAATAACAAGCAAACAGTTATGTCTAATAGCTATTGAACACTCCTAACAGTCATATTTTTTTAAAACGAAGCTCGTTGAATTTCTATTCAAACCCCCTTAAACCTTAAAATCATTTTACTTTGCTTTTTATTATTCTCTCTCAACTTTGCTATAAATTTTTGCATTTTCCCTCGCATCAAACACTCATTCAAATAATCAAATGACACCTAAACCATATTTCACTATGAGATATAAACAACTTGCCAGGCAGAACCCCCAACCTTTCTTCACCTCAAGCTTCAAAACTGAAGAAAATCTAGCTTCAATGATAGCTCAGTAGAAGAAACGAGCTATATAAACTTCAACCCTAGACTTACAATAGACTAAGAAATCCAAAACTAGCTAAGATTCAAAGTGGAAAGGGAAAGATAATGAAATGGAGCACTCTCCCAAATCTAGCTCTAAACCTTAAACTGATCTTCTGGCTCAATAATTTCACCTCAAGGATGAAAAGGAAAAATAGTTAGCTTAAAATTATTGAAGAGACATCTTGGAGGTGGAAAATTCTTAGAATGGAATAACCTAAGAAGGTATAAGCTAGCATAAAAAGTTGAAGATTTAATGGTTGTGATTAGATGGGAGTTATTTTGCCATCACAGAGAACCTTTTTACCTAGAGTTGACAGTGGAGTTCTTAACAATCCTAAAAATGTTAGGTAGTGATTATGAAGTATATGCTCAAGAAGGCATAATAAAGTTCAGGCTATTCGAAAAAAAATACACACTCAGACCAAATGACTTGGCTAGGTGCTTGGATGTTACCAACATCGGCTTGTCAAAGATTCCACCAACTTTCAAAATTGATGTTAATCAGTTTTGGAAATCGATCCCAAAGATCCCAAAGATCCTCCTTCTCCCTCCAAGGAACTAGATGCAACAGATGACCTTAAAGAGTCTAAAGAAACCTTAGAGTCCTTAGAGCCAAAACCCATCTCACCCTCTAAACCCTTACCTCCTCATGATGCATAGTTTGTTTTATTTCTTTTTATTTTTGTCCTTATTTTAAAAAATATTTGATGTATTGGACAACATTACTTTCACAGTGAAAAGTTAACTCTTTGTCTATATTCTCTTTCTATATGTTTTATATTCCCTTTCTATTAATGCTTATTATTATTTTTTTAAATAATGACAAAGGGAGAGAAATAAGAGATTAAAAATAAAATGGTGCATATAATATGAGCTTAAGGGGGAGTAATATTGAGCAAAATCTTAGGAATCCTGCTAAAGATTATCTCTCATTAAAGGATAACTCAATGCATGACCTTAATAGATTAAGGGGGAGTTATGTTGTTACAGGGGGAGTTTGAACAATGATATGCTTAAGGTGGAGTTAGTAATTGATCACCTTATATGATGTACACCTATTAGTTTTGTAAGATTAATTGACTTTGATAGATTGTTTGTCATCATCAAAAAATGGGAGAAAGTTAAACCTTTAGGTTCCAAGTCTTATTTTGATGATCACAAACATATCTAAGAGCTAAGCTTTATCTAACTTATTTGTGTTAATTCTTGTAGGTACATCAATTCGTTAAACTATGATAATTGGAGAAAGAATTGTGATTGGAAACTCTAAGTATTAAGAGAGTAAAAATTAACAAACTAAGCTTGACAGTCCAACGAGTGTTGTTATTATCCAACATGCATTGTGACTTTAGCAATAGGCGTTGAAGTAATTCAACAGGGGTTGGAGTATCACCCTAGCATGAACAAGTCTTCTAGTTCTCACAACATGTGTTATTCTTTATTAAAACAGGCACTGGATAACTCAATCACATGAGCTATACATATTAAACTTCATAATGGGTGTTGCAATTTCACAATTGGCATTGTTCTTGATCTCACAACATATGTTACATTTTTGCAACATCTATTGGACCAAGTAACTTGAATTGAGCAAAACTCTTAAGATCTCAAAACGGGTGTTAGATCTTTCCAACATGCATTAGAAAAGTTCCTTAAATTAAGCTAAAGTTTTTGAAACCTTCAACAAGGCATTCTCAATTATGCAATAGGCGTTGAGGATGTCCAACGGGCATTGAAATATCACAAATAGCCATTGAAGTACTATTGAAGATCTTGGAAAATAGAGCATCAAATTCATACCAATGATGGAAATCTATAAATGTGCATTATCTATACTTCAACAGGATTGATATTGAATCCTAATAGGCATTGAGAATTTTCGACAACCATTGAAGATAATTAAATAAAGAAATGAGAAAGTCAAAGGAGGTGTATAAAGACAAACTTCTCTCTAATAGCTAGTCCCAATGGAAGATTCATTAGTACCAATGACTGTTGAAGTTATATTTTGCTTGACAATGACCTATTTTCATGAAATCAATGATGGTTGATGACTCAACAACATGAGTGAAAAATTTCTAACAGGCGTTGATTATCTACAAGTTTAATATGAAGTGACAACTTTCTTTCTAATGACTAGTTCTTTGTTTTAACCTATAAAAGGACCTATTCTTAACAAAAATAAATAGAGAATTATTCCATTAAATGAGTATTCTATTGAGAAAAATATTTTCAAATCAAAAGGGTGAACCAATAGTGATCTAGAAATTAAGAAAAGTTCATTGCTTAAAGCTTGCAAGAGTTATCTTCAAAACAGAGTTTGAAGAACAAGATTTCCAGATATTCTCTCAATACTTTTAATAAGATCAAACATACTTTAGGACTGTACTTTAAAGTGTTATATTGCTTGTGTGAGAGAGTTATCCTTATCTTTAAAGTTGTATTTTGTTTGAGGAAATCCTTAGTAAGGAGATCTTAAAACCATACTTTGTGAAAGGTGAACTAAGAGTGATGTAGCTATCAGGAAAAGTTCATTGTTTAAAGCTAGTAAGAGTTATCTTCAAAACAGAGTTTGAAGAATAAGCTTTCCTGATATTCTCTCAATACTCTCAACAAGATCAAACATACTTTATGATTGTACTTTAAAGTGTTATATTACTTGGGTGAGAGAGTAATCCTTATCTTTAAAGTTATATTTTGTTTAAGAAAATCCTTGGTTAGGAGATCTTAAAACCATACTTTGTGACAGGTTTAAGGTAGTACCTAGAAACTACTTGGGGATAAGTTTTTAGTAGCACTCGTAAGTCTACTTCTAATGGCTTGGTAGTGCTCGAAAACTACTGTTGTAAAGGTTTTGATACACCTTAAACTATCCAAATAGTGAAGGCTCTAGTGGGGAATACTATAGGAGAATACATAGCCAAGTTGTGTTGAACCTTTATAAATCTTATGTCTTGATTTTTTATACATTTTCGCACATAGTTTTTATTTTTAATTACTTTTCATTGCCCTATTCAACTCCTTTTTAGGGCACCAAAGGGACAAAAAACTAAAGTATACAATTATTTTTGAGCAAATTATGGTCAGAAATGTCATTTTCTTTTTTTTTTTTTTTTTAAAGAGAGTGCATGGTGTATTTTCCTTTAAGAAAAAACCATACTGAATCAACCCATAAGACCATATGTAAATAATACCCTATAATTTTTCTATATTAATTACCATAATAATTAAAGTATTGTACAATAACTGGTCCTAGAATGCCCAAATTTCACAAGAGTGGGATGACTATCACTATGAATCTAACACTCAAAATTTTGTTCTTTATTCCACTCGTGGGTGATAATTTTCCAAACAATACTAAAATCAAGAGAAAATTTTTAGCCAAGTTACAACCTCTTTTGATCAACACTTGCTCAACAATCATAAGTAAAAAGGCCAAAAAATCCAGTCGACCATATAATCTATTCTTTATGGAGAATTACCCAACCTCCTCTTATTGAAAAAATAGAAAAATCAATTTAAAGTTTAGCTAATAACATGATGCCCAGTACTTGCCCAATCAAAACAAGTCTACTAAGCAAACCTCTTCTTCCAAAATTTTATCCAAGATTGGACAATTATTATAGCAATATGAGCAAGCTTCGTTGTAGCCTACCATTTGACATGACTGCAAATCATCTCAACCAATGTGACTACTCACGAATCCTGGATAAGCCTTACCCAGAAGGATCAAGAAAAGATGTGAATAACCTAGTCCAAATATATCACTCATAAGGATTTCTATGACGCATAATTTTAGCACTAATGACTTGGAATAGAAATGATTTGATAGAACATGAAAGCCTTCCTAGAATAAGAAATATCATAGTGGTAGAAAATAAATCCTTTTATAATAAGAAAAGGCAAATTTGAAATTTTCTAAGTTAAAATTTAAAAATTTCCAGAAAAGACCTTTCACATTCACCCCATTTGCTATAAATTCCAAATTTCAGAAGGTTATTGTCACTTTCGTCTTGCCAAAGTAAAGAGAGCTTCTCTCTCTAAAGTTTCATCTTTAACTATAGTTTCTCTTTCTAGAATTTTCACTTTTAGCCTCCAGTAATGAGAAATTTTAGAGAATTTTCACTTTTAGCCTCGAGTAACTAGAAATTTTAACTCATATCAATTTCTTTTAATTCTTCAAGAGTTGTTTCTTCTCTTTTACTTTCCTGTGTCTTTAACCTTAAAGTTTTTTTTTAAGATGAGAAAATCAAAATCTAGCAAATTAAAGGAGGATTCTCCCAAAGCAAACTTTGAGGGACCACCAGCTTAAAGGATCAAATTGTCCACCAGCTACTAGTATATTTCCTAATACATCAGGAGCAATCCTCACTATACCTATTAAGTTATATGATAGAGACTTATTTTTCACGAGTAAGGCCCTCTAGCTTTGCTAGAATAAATGATAATAGGAAAAAGAAACAACCTCTATTGCCACTTGATTAATAGTACAACATGAATTTATTCCTAGGTACACTAAGATGGCTAAATCATTCTCAAAAAATTAGAAATGGATAGCCATTTATGACCTCATAGAATTTGCTATTACTATAAGAAAATATAAAAATATTGACAGAATATTCCATTATTATATATTGAAAATTTGTCGATAGAGCTAAGTACCGATATAATGCCAACTAACAAAGTTGGTCATGAAAGGCATGGTTGGTAAAGTATTGTCAACGAATTTTCTGGTCTGTCAGTAAATTTACCGATAGATTAAGAACAAAAATGTCTATCGCCAAGCTAAGAAAAAACATTCGTATATTGTCGATGGACCATCCATCAACAATCAGACGAAAAATCCAAAGAAATTCCATTAGTAAGTCATCAACATTTTTTTGAAGTTCGTTGACAATTCGTCAGTACTCTTTTTTTTTTGATATTTTTATTAATCTATTGGCAATCCATCGATAATGTTAATACAAATTTTTTAAATTTTGTCAGTAATCCATAGGTATATATTCATTGAAATTTTTTAATTTTTTTTATAAATTTTAATCACACACACACACACACACAGATATATATATATATATATATATATATATAAACACACATACTTCTAACTAATATTTATTGTGTCCTCCTAATCTAGTAAATTATCATCAGTATCAAAGGAAGGATTAGTTTAACCAACAATAACAGTAAGAATTGAAGCAATAACAACAATAGGATTAGTAGCACAAGCATTACCAAGAGCCGAAATAGAGGGAGCAGGGGAAACTAGAACAGGAGGCTTAACTATCCGTAGATGGGAGGGAAAAAGGTATCCTAGCTTGTTGAGACATGACATAAAACCAATGCTCCATAGTGCGCATTCGAGCATCAACATATTGGACATGCGAGTGATACGCCATGATCCTTTCATCTACTCACCTGTCAACCTCTCGCTGCAAGTCCTTGGTAAAAGGCGGTGAAGTAGAAGATGAGATGGCTCTTGAATCAACATAGAAGTACAGGGCCTAAAAACCCATGCCATAGATTCGCTCCTTCACTTGGAAAATCTCTCACTTGTCCACTTGATGAGACTTAGTGGATTCTGGAGTTGACTGCGATAGTTGCTTAAGCTGTCTATCGATATCAACCTGCACTTTATAAATTATTAGTGATAATATAAACAATATAGCAGTAAAAAATTTAATTTTAATTGAAAGATGTTATGACTTACATTAATAGGCCTAGAACGTGTATCAACGATGGTCTACATATCATGTTACTTCATATGTGTATACATAAAGACATCGATGACATAACCTCATGTTCTAGTTGTCAAGCCTGTTATTAAGATAATGAAAATAAGAAATTAAAAATACTTAATAAAAAAATTAATGAGTAACATAAAAAGTGAAAAATTAATTACTAGCCATCTGTTGTGCTCTGAATAGGGTATAAATCCCCCTATGTGCCTAGATGGACCGGAGTGGGGACCTCCTTTCTTTGTCTTCGTGTTAAAGCTGACTTGATGAGACACAACCTGAAAATGGAAATAACATCATTGTGTTTACCAGTGAACCCAAGCCTCATCAAGAACCCAAATCTCCTTATCCTTATACTTTAAATTATGAAGCATATCCTTATAATGCAAGACAACCTTCTTAAAGAAGGTTTTCTAAACCAAGATATCGATCGTTTGATCCTACTAAAACTGTTTCTAAAGACACAAAAATTAGTAAATAAATAAAATTAAATAATTAATAAATATTTAGCTATGAATTGAAAATAGTACATACCTTAAACTCCTTCCAATGGAAGGTCTTTACAGACTGTGGGACCTTTTTCCATGTGTAGCCATTTGAATGGATTTTATACTTGAAGATCTTCCAACACGCACAAGAGCATCTATTGAACGGATATAAACTACAAAAAAAAAAAAAAAGGTTCATATGACAATTAATAAATATTAAATTATTATAGAATATTATTTTTTTTTGAACTCATTATGGAATATTATTAATTTTATAGAAGTCTTTGAAATTTTATGAAATTTTAGAAAATATTATTAATTTTATGTTAAGCTGTAAAATTTTCTGAAATTTTTATAGATTATTATTAATTTTATGGAAACCTTTGGAATTTTATGAAATTTTTAGGAAATATTATTAATTTTATGTTAAGTTTTGAAATTTTATGAAATATTATCAATTTTATGGGAATCTTTATAATTTTATATAATATGAAAGTATTGAAATTTATGGAAGTTTTAAAATTTTATGCAATTTATATAGAATATTATTAAATTTTATGAAAGCTTTGAAATTGATGCATTTTATGGAATATTATTAAATTTTATAAAATATTTTAAAAATCAATGTCATTGCATATTAATATTTCATAATAACATTCAAATATTAAATAATATATAAATATTTTCAATTTCATAATATACAAAGATTTCATAATATATCATCCAAATATTTCTTAATATATCATATAAATATTCAATATCATGAAAAATTTTGAATTTCATTTATCAATCATTTTAAAATTTAAACAACTTTTAAATTAAATACTTATCTCTAAAAGTATAGATTTCATAACACGACCCAACAAAGATTACAACCTAATTGGAAAATGTAAACTAACAATTGTAACTAATAATGATAATTACACAAATTCACTAAGTCAATATAAAATATATGACAACTAAAATTCACTCAAAATTTATATTAATACACAAATTCACTAAAAAATAACCTAAACTTTATAGCATCACACAAATTCACTAAAGATTACAAATATTACAAAGTCAATAAAATTTTACTAAATCGTAACCTAAAAATTATAACATTACAAAAATTCATTAAAAATCACAAATACTGAAAAAACTCACAAAAATTTAAAATAGTATAATCAAAATTCGCTAAAATTTTAAATTACAATATTACATTAAAAAATTACACCAAAATTTACTAAAATTCAAATTTAATAATACTTCAAACATATATAATAAATTTTCACTCTATTTACAGTAAATTTATACAATTTAATTAATTTACACTAAATTAAAAATTTACAAAATATACACTAACTTTACACTAAATTTAATAAATTTACACTAAATTACAAAAGTTATAAAAATTTACTCTAAATTTATACAATTTAATATAAATTTACACTAATTTTAAAAAATTTACACTAAATTTTCAAATTCGCTATAATCAATAAATTACACTAAATAATTTTAAAATTTCCTCAAATTCATTAAGTGTAATAGTACTCTGAAAATTATAATAAAAAAATAAAAAAATATTACAGTAATTCACTACAATTTACACTATTACAATAAATTTATATTAATGCACTAAAATTTAAAAAATTACAATAAAACTTAACAAAATTAAAAATAACAATATTATAATAAAAATTACACTAAAATTCACAAAAATTAAAAATTACAATATGACAATAAAAAGTTACACTAAAATTCATATTTCGTAATATAGTAAAAATTAATACAATTTACACTAAATTTATCCAATGTAATAAATTTACATGAAATTATAAAATTTACACTAAATTTTAACTAAATTTATACAATTTACCAAATTTACACTAAATTATAATATTTACAAAATTCTACACTAAATTTACATAATCTATAAATTACAAATTTTATAAAATTATAAAAAATATTCAATTAAATTCAAAAAATTCACTAATTCCACAAAAAAATTTCAATATCACAACAAAACAATAATTTCACAACTAATTTCAATATCAAAAAGTATATCGCAAAATTTTTAGATTAAAATGTACAATTTTGACATTATATCACAAAAATCAACATTAAAATTATCACAACAAAATTATCACAAGAATATCAAAATTATCACAAAATTTTTATTAAGAATTGTCTACAATCACAACATTACATACAACATTCAATATTTTCAAAATTCAACATTATATCATAATATTTTTCGATTAACATATGCAAAATTTAATATTATATCACAAAATTTAATATTCAAACTACAAATTAACATAATAATATTATCACAAAATTATCATAAAACTATCAAAATTGTCACTCATTATCATAACCAAATATCAATAGTCAATATTCAACAATCACAAAATTACACACAATATTTCATATTCATAATATTCATAAAATTATAAAATTGCAAAATTACAATATTTCCAATATTCACGCAAAATACACTATCAATTTTTCTGAATCAACATCACTATTCTGGTAGATTTGGCCAGCTGTAGAACATAGAGAGAGAGAGAGAGAGAGAGAGAGAGAGAGAGAGGGAGAGGTACAAATAGGGATACAGAGGAAGAGGATAGTGTATACCTAGAATAGAACCGATGGTGACAGGAGCGACGATAACAGTAGCGTTGGCAGCAGTAGCAACATTGGCAAAAGTGGTCCTCTCCCTTCGACAATTGCAGCAAACTAGAGAGAGAGAAATCAAGAGAGAAAAGAGTTGAAGAAAAAGAAAAGAAAGCAAGGAAAGGGCTCTTCCTGAATTTTATTAAAAGTTTATTGATAGATTTACCAATAAAATACCACGTTAGATTAAAATATTTCATCAGTAATCTGTTGATAAATTAAGAAAAAAAATCTAAGTTATCGACGGAATGCTTGGCACGTATTTTTCTATGTGTCTTTTCGGCTATCACCTATCAGTAAATCAGTTAGTAAGTTTACGCACCAACTTTTGACATAAAAATTATTCCAATGGATTTTCATTGTAATGTCATCACTATATTTTAATTTATATATTTTTTTATTTTCATCATTAATCCATCCATATTTGTCAACGAATATTTTTTTCATTGGTAAATTTTGTCGATGATTTACCTTTTTCTTGTATTGTATAAATCATATAATTGTATATAGATCTCTGCTTAATGCTATCCTTCTAATTTAGTTTAGATCAACCAATTATTTCTTCTTTTATTTTGGGTCGATATCAAATAATGTTTAACCTTTCTCTGATAGGCAAAGAAGTTTCAACCATGCTAGATGCTGACTTAAGTGATTGTGATTATCCTAAGATTTTTAACCTTTGTTAAAAGCGATTATGGAATAATAAGGCTTTAATTCTTGTTTTGATGATCATAAACAATGGTTAAGCTTGCTAATCATTATGCAAGTATTTCATATATGGGACACTCAATTTCATTTTAAGTATCAAGTTCAAGGACCTTGAATAAAGATATTGCCTTCAAGACTTGAAAAGTTTATGTTGGACTAGGATGATTAATCCTAGGTTTAGAATCTCTTTTGATCTTGACAAAGTAGATTGATCATCACTAATATTTGAAATAAGTGTTGTTTTTGCAGATATGAATCAATCTCTCAAGAAGAAATGAAAGGAGTTAATAAATTCCAAAGTGACATGTAAATCGTGACCGCAATCTAGGATTCGTGACCGCGACACATGTTAAGACATGCTAAAATTCAAGCAGACGAAATCGCGGAGCCATTCTCGACCGCGAGCAATGGAAAAGAATAAGCCATTCTGTGACAGATGAATTCGCGGTGCAAGTCACACCTTAGTCGCGACCGCGAATTTCAAAGTAACTCAAGAGGGAAGCAAGTCCACATCCACAACTTGACAAGTGTCCCAGAAGAATGTTGGAAGTCAAAAATCGCGAAGGCATCTTGTTGGTAGCGACCGTGAACCCTGTGGAAGAAAGTGAACCACTTTGGCAGATGGATTCGCGTCCTCTGTCGCGACCTATGCAAGAAAACTCGCGACTGCAACTTCTGAAAGTAGGTAAAATACAACAACTATATTTTTCTGGTGAACTAATAAAAAGCTGCCACGTGGACTAGTCGTTAGACACAAATAGGGTTTCCCTTGAAGAATTTGGATTTCACAACCGCGAATGGCAGTAGCGACCGCGATTTCATCATGATAAGCATTTAATGCAAAATCTGTCAAGCATGTCTCCAAGATTTGATGAGCTATGATCTGCAACATCTCTTTGGTGAAGTTTGGCTATAAATACTCCACCAAACAGCCATGAAGAAGGTTGCTAAGGAATTTATTACATGTGATTAAAGCTCTCAATCTTTGCTACTCATTTTCTTCATCTTCTTTATGT
>CATIWR010045606.1:0-13425 GCA_949677035.1 Omphalea diandra
ACTTTTGAAGCTAAAATCAAACTTAGAATTGCAAGAAACAAGTCAGAATCAAGTTTTCCTTAATTTAAGGAGATTTTGGGAACTCCCAAATTTTAAGGAATTTCTTGAATCAGTCACTTTAATTATGCAATTAGGAACACAAAAAGGGTTAAAGAATGAAGAAATTCGAATTTGGAAGGAAGAAACACAAGAAATCAAAGATTTTGCAAAGTTCCTTAATTTAAGGAATTTTTGCACAAGTATGAGATTTTGGAGGGATTTGAACCTTTTTTTTTTTTTTTTTAGTGTGATATATGATGATGAAACAAGACTAATGAAGGAAAAAAAAATAATGAAAAGAAACGGATCTAAATGCAAGAATTGAGATATGACAGAATTGAAGAGGAAAGAAGAAGAATATGAATGGATGAACTAAGAACAATGCAAGAACATAAAGATAGATACCTTTGATCTTGAAGTTAGCCTTGGCTCTGATACCAAATGATACGAACAAGGTTGATTTTTTGAATCCTGATTCGTATGTAGCACAAGTCCCAAGCTTTAATTCAAAAGATCAAAACAAGATAAACTCTTAAATCCCAATTAGACCTTGTTTCTAGCAATCTGAATTATAAAGATTCAAGAGGTGTTAATTTCAACCTTAAATTGACTAAGTAATTTAAGACCTAGATTAAACGAGTTTGTGAAATTATTAAGAACTCACTTAACAATCTCACCAAGTCCTATAAAGAACTCAAGAAGAGAATTAACTCTCACAAACAATTTTGCTAAAAAGAAATATTCTTCAAAATTTATTGATTTGGCTGAATAAGAAGGGCTATTTATAGCCTTTACAAAGCTTCTAGAAACCCTAAAAATTACTTCCTAAATAGTTTTTGAAATCTGCCTAATATATTTAGGAAAAATGATACTTCTAAGCTAAAAAGGAAATAACTAAAAGATACATTAGATATCTTCCTAATTATAAAAGAAGTTTCTTATATAAGTAAATACAAAGTTCCTAATTAGTTGAAGAGAGGAATTCAGCTAATGAGGAAGTTTCCTCATACTTGGGTCATGGGTCTTTCCACATGTTGGGCTTAAATAGATCAAGTTAAAGGCTTCCTTTGAAGAATCCATATTGTCATCTCTAAACAATTGGGCTTCTTGATTCTTTTGCTTTTCTTGAGTTAGCCCAATGGTTATTTCTTGTTGTATGAATAACCCAATTGCTTCTTTAAACCTTTTGAGCCTTCCCTTTGTAATTGGGCCATGAAGTTGAAGTGGATCTTTGGGCTGGCCTTGGATATTTGCATCAAAGGGTGATCATTTTTTGTGACATCTAGATCTAACTATAAGCTAAAGGTTGGGTGTTACCGGTGTAAGCCCCTCTCTTCCTTCTAACAGATTTGTCACCTTTCACATAAATTGGTAAGATTTAGGTCCTTTCCTTTTGATTTAATTGAAAGGCATAGATCCTTGGTGGGATTCGATGTAGAAATTTTTTTTATTTTTTGTTGTGTTTGTTCTACAAATTCCAACAATAACTTACTTTAAATAAAAAAGAGAAAGTCACAAACTTATTTGAAAGATAGAAGAAGATGGATAAGCAAATTTGATTTTTCTTATTTGATTTGGTAGACATGAATAAATAAGAGGTTTTATAAGGGTTTTGATGAGTTTTGGACTATTAAAACTAATAAAAATGGGGCTAAAGTCATGTTTAGGAAGAAGATAAAGAGAAAGAGGTGTAAAAAGACTAAAATGTCTAAATGGATTATTCTAGAAAAAGTCCATAAAAAATTCTACTTCCAATCCATAAGCTTATGCTTCCACCCTTTCGTCTTTTTCCTCAATACACTTAAAACAACATTTTTAGGCATGAATAATAATGGAAAATGGAGTTAGAGTCATGTTTAGATAAAAAAAATATAGATGAAAGGATAAGAAAGCAAAATACCCAAATAAAGCATTCAAACCTTTCGAAAGTTTTTCTTCCAACCTTTTGTTCTTTTCTTTAACATACTTCAAATAACAATTATAGTCATCTAAAATACATCTAGAACACATCATTATCCTTTCATTTAAATGTACATTAGGCACAAAAATTAGGTACATACTAAGCAAACGTAGGCAACAACATTATGACAAAACGGCTATGCAACTATCCAAGTCTTCATTCATTCATATAAGACACTTCAAATACAAACTTTAGGCATCTATAATACATTTAAAACACTTCATTAACATATCATTTAATTATACACTAAGCATATTTACGTACCTGAGTAGCCATTAAAGATCATGCACCTAACTTAGCATATACCTTAGGCTTTCATCATCCTTTCTCATTTCTTTTCAACATGTAATTTAACATAACTTTCCTCTACATATAATATTGACAAATTATTCTTTATTAAACCTCTAATTCCATCATTTATTTATGTTCATTAATCATCATTTCTTACATATGCATACTTATGCATCATAACTTACACTTACTTTCTTCTTATGACTTAGCGTCTTTCACCTTCATATCTCTTACTCATTCTTTATAACTCATATTATATCATAATTAGTCATCATTATCTCATTAAAATGACCACCATTTCATCAAATTTAGGCATCTTATGCTCATCATTTATAGAAAAGAGTCCTTATTTATAAGAGACCCATAAGAATCAAGTTTCAAGCCTTACACTCATCTTATCATGTATTATAATGTTACATCTCATACATCATATGCATTGCATCATAAACATCTGTATATAATAATAACAAAAATAAACATGTCATAGTATGGACCTTAATCTAAATTTATTTTCATAAGCTAATATGAAGATCAAAAGGATAATCCTAGTTGTAAATCTTCATCTCCATGGATTTGCCCAAGTAGCCATCAATGGTCTCCACCATGCCTTAAAGATCACCATCTTGTGCCATGAGAATCACCATCTTGTGCCTTGAAGTTCTCCATTACAAGTTGCAATTTACATAATAGTAATTTATACTACTTTATTACTACTAATAAAATAAATTATTACAATAGAATAAACAACACACATGTCATATTTTAATATTACAATCCTTGAAAATAGAGAATCAAAATCTAATCACATTGGTCTAAAGAGCCATGCCATGTACCATGCAAAAATACATAAGTAAAACATCCAAAATATACTAAACAAATTATGATTGCGCAATTAACAATTTATGTGAAGAATCCATTCGGGGTTAAGGGGCAACAGTCCTGCTAGCTAGTTAGTGGGCAAGGGTTTAAGGGCATCGTCCCTAAAGGTAAACAATTTACCTAATTCATTCATATGAGTTACTGCCTAAATTCCATTATTTTAATTAATATGATTAACTAATCTATTCATAACAGAACTAATTAATCACTATGTAACACTTAAATATATTTATGAAATTTGTTAACATGTTCAAAATAGATTGTCATTCATTTAACAATTAAACAAATCTTTAACCTCATGTAATAAATTTAAAATAGATTATCATTGATTAATAATTAATCAATCTACCTTGATTAATAAGATGAAAAACAAAATAGCAAATCTTGTTATACTATATTAATCATATCGACAACATATCATAAGAAATAATAAACGTGTAAATCCAATCAATGTTGTCAATTTCATTTAATCAAATTAACCCCTAAAACATATTAATTGAATTAATGGATTATTTATTTTTTTCATATAGATTAACTAAATTGCCCATGAATCAATTCATTTAACATCAAACCTTTGAAATGATTTTCAATACAACACATGCATGTTCATATACATAACATTTATACACAAAACAATGTTAAATTCAATTTAATTGAATTTACAAGCAGCTTTGATACCATTTTGGGTTTTGGTAGAATGAGCACAATAGAAAAAAAAAAATTTTCTACATTAGAATCTCACGAAGGATCCATGTGATTTCATTAGATTGACGAAAAGGATGAAAAATCTTACTAATTCAAATAAGAGATGACAAGATTATTAGAAGGTAAAAATGGGGTTTACATTAACAACACCCAACCTCGAGCTTAGAGTATAAAACTTTGGATTCAAATGCTACAGGAATGATAAATGTCCTTATATATATATATATATATATATATATGAATAAGCTCTTCTCCAAAACAAGTAGTGTGCTAGCAGTAGCATTCTCTCTCTCTCTCTCTCTCTCTCTCTCTTTCTAAAACATTTCTAAAAAGTAATGTGAATGTTCTTACACTCTATCAAAAAAATCTTAAATGTACATATATATCTTAATGATTAAGATATTTAGGTTAGTTCTATATCTTAAAGATATAGATAAGATAATATTTTGTTTCGTTTTAACTTTTAAAACAAAAAGGATATGTAAAAATCAAAATAATGTATTTATATATATATATATATATATATATATATATATATATATATGAAGAAAGAGTATAAAATGTCATTTGTTTTTCGGCTTATTCTAAGTGTGCGACTCTGTAGGTTCACATAATATTTATAGTGGCTCAAATCTATTTTTAGCCTATGAGTCATAAGTGGCCTCTACTAAGATATTATAACTACCAAATTATGTGAAGGTTAATAATCCAGCCTAATCTATTTTACAAATAGCATTATAATCCTTATATCACATTATATCTTAATTGAACATAATGCATGGATTATGTCATCTTTATATACTTCAATTATTTCTTAATGTATAAGTAGAATATTGTAAAATGATATTGATAACTTTTATCAATGCATTTCCTCATGACCATGTATTCACTTCAATCTAACTTATCGAGAGGCCTAAAGATATATTTCTCATATGTACATGAGGACCAAATTGCTTCTTAATCACTTGTATTCCTCTATGTAATTTAGTCCATGTCCAATATCAGTCTATATGATTTTCCAATAAAAGATAATGTTAGATTGTATCAAAACATAAAGTTCATCATATTAGAATCTATGGTGATTTTAAGGTTAGAGGATTAAATTAATATTATTGCATGAGAATCGCCTATGACAATTTTTCATGTAGTGTTTATTGGGATTTGTTGAATGAGCACAGTGAAAAGATAAAAATTTTCCACATAAAGTCTCACCAAGGATCCAAGCAATTCGATTAAATCCAAAAGAGGGATGTGATAACCTTACCAATTTGAACAAAAGAAATGAGATTGATGGGAGGTAGAGAGTTTACACCAGTATAACCTAATCTCAAGCTTAGAGTGTTAGATTGTCAAATTCAGATGCTACCAATTTTATAACTGTCCTCTATAAGTATCCACACAAATAGGCTCTCTCTAAATTGAAAGTGTGTTGCACTAGGGCTTCTCTCTCTCTAAAACATTTTTCACAAAAAGTGAATATTTTGTGTTTTAGAAAACCTTAAAACATGCATATGTCTCTTAACTGTTAAGATATTTTATGTCAACTATGTATGTTAAAAGATACATATAAGATAACATCAGTTGGATTAGGTTGGTCAAACCTACGAAGATTGATAGGCACTAACATCTTGTTTAAGTGTTGTTTTTTAAGTTTTTAAGTTAAGTTTGCATTAGAAGTTGGATGGAAGTCTAAATCTCTAATAGTGAACAAGGCATCCAAATTCGCGGTCAAAAACTTATAAATCATGACCGCAACCTTGGAAGAAGGATGGATGAACTTGAACCAAATGAATTCACAAAATAAATAGTAGTCATAATCCAGCTAAGGAAGACATGACTATCATACAGAGTAATCACAGTGATGTTCACATTCTCAGTCGAGACCGTAACTTTTGTAGCTATATGGAGGGAACCAAGTCTATAACCATAACATGCAAAGTATTTAAGATGACCATTGGGATATCAAAATTCGCGAAGGCAAAAAGCCTATCAAGACCGTGACCCATGAAAGTAATTTTCCACACTAAACAGAAGGATTCGGGGTCACTATCGCGTCCAAGAAGGATCTTAATCATGATAATGACTTTTGGTTAGTGACAAACGCAATGGCTACATTTCTTAGAATGCCAATAGCAGCACACCTTGTGGACTAGCTTTTAGACAAAAAATTTGGTTCTCTACCATAATTTTCATCTTTCTAATGCAAATCGAAAATTCGCAACTGTGAAATGTCAGTCACAATTGCAAATTCAGTCTGACAGACATTTAACAAAAAATCTACCTAGCTTACCTTAGAGATTTAGGCATAGTTGTTAGTAACGTCTCTATGGTGGTTGTTGCCTATAAATACTCCACCAAACATACATGAATGCAAGAGAATACCATTAATTATAACCAAACTCTTGCAATTTTACTTCATAACTCCTCATTCTTTGTATGTGAGTTTTTATTATTTGGTGTAAGCATTAAGCACCATTGTAATTAGGTTTGAGAGTCAGCCTAACTGTCAAAACTCTTATGTTAGGTTAAAATGTAAGCTTTTGTGAAAAACACTTGAGTGAGGTTTTTGTATAAGTCTTGAAACATAAATTATAAGGTTATGTGTGAGCCATGAAAACACATTGTACAAGTTTTGTGTGAGCTTGGAAACACTACTTTGAGTTAGTGAAACACCTAATTGTAAAGAATTAAGGAGTGGATGTAGGGTTCATTAACACGCGAACCACTATAAATATTATGTGTTCATTCTTTCTACTTCTCTTCCAATCTCCAAACACTTTATCTTCCTTCAAAATTTTTTAGATTCCTACTAATTCAACCTCCCTTCTTAGTGCTCAAGGGGCAACAAATGGTATCAAAGCCAAGTCATAATTCAAGCCTTAATTGTGTGAAAAAATATCAGTGGCACAAGAAAGAATCCACACCCATCTCAAGCCATATTTTGATAGATCTGACTATACACATTGGAAGTATAGGATGGAGATATACTTAGATAGCAAAGTGGTGGATCTTTAGGACATTGTGGCAAAAGAGTTGAAGCCACCTATTAAGGTAGTTGATGGAAGTGAAGAATTGATCCCAATAGAAGAATGGATTGAAGCTTACAGGAGATCAAATGGAAGGAATAAGAGGGCAATGGCAATCATTCTTAGTTCTCTGTCAAGGAAGGAAATAGAAAGGGTTCAACATTGCCTCATAACCCATGAAATATGGAAAGCTTTAGAGAACTACCATAAAGGCACAACATTAGCAAAGTCCAACAGATTGAAAACGTGTATGACAAAATGGGAGATGTTCATGATGAAGGATAATGAAAGCATCACAGATGTAATGAATAGACTCCTATCGATTTATCGCAAATGTGAAGAAGTTTAGAAGAATACTCACCAATCATGAGTTAAACTAAAAAATACTTAAATCTTTACCTCTGGAGAAATTTAATGCCAGGATTTGCAGCATCTAAGAGTCAAATCTAAAAATTAGGAAAGTGCAAATTGACGTCTTCATAGACAAGCTTCTAACTCATGAGCTAGCCTTGAAAAAAGGATGAGGAGATGAAGAAGATAAAAGGGCAAGGAGACAAGAATAAAAAATCATAGAATAAGACCTTAGCTCTCAAATCTTCATCCAAAGACAAAGAAGTAGAGGTTGTTTCAATTAAGGAAGATAGTGATAAAGAAAAGGAGGAGGTAGCCATGCTTTCTGAAAGAATAAAAAAGTTGATAAGAAGAAGAAAAGATAAAAGAAACTTCAAGAAAGCAACTCTCAACTTCAAAGAAAGAATGGGTGAGATAACATGCTATGAGTATGGCAAATAAGGCCACATTAAGTATGATTGTCCCACGCTGAAAAAGAAGAAGAAAGGGGACAAGGAAAAGAAGAAGTGCTTCAAAGATATTTGGGATGACAACTCAAGTGAAGAGGATGAAGACGAGGAAGTGGCAAATCTATGCTTCATGGCAAAAGATGACTCTTCAAATGAGGTAAGATCTTCACCCTATTCTTATAAAAATTATGATGCATTAGATGATGTTAATGATGAGCTCTTGGAAGCTCTTACTTTGAGATGTGACAAATATAAGTCACAAATGAAGACTTATAAGAAAAAATGTTCTAAACTAGAGGATTAATTTAAATCCTTAAATGATCTTATAAGTAAGTTAAGGACTTTTAATGAAGAACTCAAAAAGTCTTTAGAAAGTCTTTCTAAGTCTTCATATTCTCTAAATTCCTTAAGAAAGGAAAATGATACCTTGAAAGGATAGGTAATTAAGCTTAGAAACTCTATTTTTAAGTTTCATAAAGGGAAGGAAGCATTAGATACATTAATTATATCTCAAAGACCTTTACTAATTAAACATGGTGTTGGATTCAATGGATTCTCCTCATCTTCTAATCCCCCTCTCACCACTTTCATTAGAGCTTTAACACCTCAAACATCTAGTGTTGAGGTAGTTGGAAGGAAGAGTGCTCATAACACTAAGCCACCAATGACTAAAGGCAAAGGGAAAGCACATCAAGGCTCAAAGCCTATGCCAAAAAGGGCTAACCATGCATACATCTACACTAACAAACATGCTCACCCCAACACACATAGAAATAACTCTTCTACTCCTAACCATTTATGCACATGCTCACACTCACATCATCATGGTAGGAGAAGTACCACTACTTATACCAAAGCTATGTATAGGAGGAAGACTCACAAGTCTAAACTCTAATGTCATTATTGCATAAAGTTTGGTCATATAAATATTCATTGTTATATTAGGAAGGCTCACCTTAAATTGGAGGAGCCTTTTAAGCTTAACCCCCTATTGTCCCTTGGCACCAAGAAGGGGGGTTGAATTGGTGTATAAAAATTTTAAAGACAAAGAAGAGGGGAAGAAAAATGAGTAAAATGGAGACAACGATTTATAGTGATACGAGTATAATCGACCCTACGTCCACTCCCCAATTTACCAATTGGGTATTTCACTATCTCAAGGTGTTTTCAATCTTACACCCAACTTATACAACTTGTGTTTTGATGGCTCATACACAACCTTACAACAATGTGTTTTTAGGCTAACATACAACGTCACAACAATGTGTTTTTAGGCTAACACACAACCTCACCCAAGTGTTTCACTAGGCTCACACTTAAACCTTTCTTGAAGTGTTTTTATAGACTAACACTATAACCTTACAACTTGGTGTTTAATGCTCACACTTAACACTTACAATTTCATAAAGAAAATTGAAGAAAATGAGTAGCAAAGATTGAGAGCTTTAATGACTTGTAATAAGTTTCTTAGCAACCTTATTCATGGTTGTTTGGTGGAGTAGTTATACCTAAACTTCACCAAAGAGACATTGTAGAACATAGCTCATAAAATCTTTGAGACATGCTTGACAAATTATGCATTAAATGCTTGACAGTCTCAATTCGCGGTCGCTGCTACTCATTAGTGATCGCGAAATCCAAATTTTTGAAGGAAAATCCTATTTATGTCTAGCGGCTAGTCCATATGGCAGCTTCTGATTAGTTCACTAGGAAAATATAATCGTTGCTCTTTTACCTACTTTCAGAAGTTGCAGTTGTGAGATTTCTTGTACAGGACGCGATAAAGGACGCGAATTCGTCTACCAAAAATGGTTATCTTCTTCTTCACAATTCGCGGGGGCGCTACCAACAAGATGCCTTCGTGAAACTTGACTTCCAACGGTCTGCTGGAACACATGTCATGTTGTAATTGTAGACTTGCTTCTCTTTGGAGTCACTTCAAAATTCACAATCACGACTAGGGTGTAACACACACCGCAATTTTGTTTGTCAATTTTGGACTCCTTTATTTGGATGAAAAGCGTCCGAGAATAGCTCCGCGATTTTGCCTGTCTACTTTCTAACAATGCTTCTTTTCATATCGCGGTCGCGAATACAAAGTAGCGGTCACGATTTAAAACTCACTTTTCATACTTGAAGATTTTTGAGCTACATCTAACTTCCAATTTAGATATAAACTAAAGGCTGCAAAATAACACTAATTTGAAATATTAGACATGATTAATCTCCTTTGTCAAGATCAAAATAATTCCAAGACTTGGGTTAGCTACCCTAATCCAACAATTTCTCCCTTTTTTATTTTGACAACTTAGATTGACCCTTAGTAATAATATTGTAGAACAAGTAAAGTTAGAGTGTAAATAATGATTCAATGAATACTTAAGACAAAAATTTGCTAAGTATATCATTCATTCAAACAAAGTGAATTTAAGAAACAATAAGTATGATGCTTCCCCTTAACTTATGCTATAATTTTTTTATAACTTAGATGTTTCTCCCCCTTAAGCTTAGATTCATATACAATTCCTCCCCCTTTGGCAAGCTCAAAAAGAGGGTGAATTAGGAGAAAGTAAACTCATGTATAAGTAATAATAAGGAGCAAAAGTAAATATAAAAAGCAATGGATAACAATCATATAAGATCACAATATAGCAAAGAAACAACTTTTATTTATTTATAACTGTGGGATCACAAACTTTTAAACATAAAAAAAAGAAAATACAAAGAGATCCCTAAATTAGAAAATAGAAGACTCATCATCACTAGAGGTGTCTTCAACTTGTGCAGGTGTTGTTCCCTTGGCTTCATCACCATCTTCAACCTCATCTCTATTGTCATCTCCATCGTTTGTATCTTTGAATTCCGTGAAGTCCGAAAGAGGACAAGGAGGGACTCTGAGTTTCTCTTAGAGATCCACCATATCGCTGTGAAGATGTGAAAGGAAGAGGAGCCTTCACTTCATCATGCTCATCATTTTGTCTAATTTGCGATCTAAGGTGGCAAAAGATAACTTGGTCTTTGCTTTTGGTTGAAGAGGAGGAGGATGGATTGGTGTTGTTCCTTCATCTATTTGGAGCCTCTTTCTTTTTGAAACTTGAGAGGGCTCCACTTTCTTTGCCCTTACCGCGCCAAGGGTATAGGTGTAAGTGTCTGGATGGATGGCCTTGGCGTTTATAAGGTATGTTAGGTCAAGGAAGTTTTGTGAGGGAAGGAGCTTCTTGGTGAGGAATTGCTCATTGTCCTTATTAAGAGCTCCAATGAATCAGTAGATGGCTGTGACATGAGGAGGGAGTAAAAACTAGCTCATTGGCTTTATGCTCATGTGGATTAGTTGATCTGCAAGATAGCAGTCGGTTTGGATGGGTTTGTTTTTTACAAGACAAAATAAGAATGCCAAGTCTTTTTGTAAAACCTTCTCATTCCCATTACCCCTCACATTGATGGAAAAAGTGATGATCCGATGAAGGATCCATAAAGGTAAGGTTTGAGAAGTAGAAGTTGTTTGGAGTAGATATGAGAAAATCACTATTGAATGGGGCATTTATAGGCTTCAAGAGGTGTCAAAATGGTAACAAACTATTAGAAATTGATTAAATGAAGGGTTGGAAATGATTGGCCATCAAATCACATAAATGTGAGATGGTTACCCAAATTTGCGTTCGTAAAAATGGAAGTCGCGACTGCGAATTTCAAAAAATATGAGTAACAGACAAAATTTCCTTAGGAATATGCGTTGTAACGGTCAAAATTTTGAAATTAATGACTGAAATTCACAGTAGAGAGAAATTTCAAGACCGCAAATTGACATTTGACAGTCGGTAAAAGTTGACTTGTAATTCGCGAACGTGAAGAAGGAATAGCGACCGTGAATTATGAGTTAGCATGGATAAGAATGAAAATTTTTGAAAAACATGTGATCCCTTAGAAATAAATAATAAAGCCTTCCATAACAATCATCAATCAACCATATCACACACATATATCACACAAGATCAAACAAGAACTTTCACTAGAGGGAGCTTCCATCAAACATTCTCAATTCTCTCTTAATGAAGTTTATCCTTTCTTCATTTAGAGGTTTAGTGAAAATATTTGCAAGTTGATGATTAGTGTCAATGAATTCTAACACAACATTACCTTTTTGCACATGATCTCTAAGAAAATGATGCCTAATATCTATGTGCTTACTTGTAGAGTGTTGGATGGGATTCTTTGAAAGATTGATAGCATTAGTATTGTCACATTTGATAGGAATGTGATCAATTACTTTACCAAAGTCCTTTAATTGTTATTTCATCCAAAGAACTTGGGTACCCGCTGCCATATACTCGGCTTTTACGGTGGACAAGGCAACTGATACTTGCTTTTTACTAAACCATGAAACTAAGCATTCACCTATGAATTGGCAAGTCCCAGAAGTGCTTTTTCTATCTAAGAGACTTTCTGTGTAATTCGCATCCGAATACCCAACTAGGCTAAAAGATATATTCCTAGGATACCATAGTCCTAAGTGAATAGTGCCATGCAAATATTTGAAAATTCTCTTCACAACATTCAAATAAGACTCTCTAAGTGAAGATTGAAACCTAGCACACATACAAATACTAAACATTATATCTGGTCTAGAAGCAATAAGATAGAGTAGAGATCCGGTCATACCTTGATATCTTTTTTCATCTACTGTCTTACCCGATTCGTCCTTGTCTAGCTTGATGGTACTACTCATTGGAGTTTTTGCTACTTTGCATCCTTGCATGCCAAATTTCTTTAGTATATCCTTTGTGCACTTGGCTTGGTTGATGAAGATCTCTTCTTTGAGTTGCTTGATTTGTAGACCAAGAAAGAATTTGAGCTCTCCCATCATGCTCATTTCGAATTCCCTAGTCATACACTTAGCAAATTCCTCACAAAGAGATTCATTAGTAGCACTAAAGATAATATCATAAACATAGATTTGGACAATTAAAGTGTCTTGCTTGTGCTTTTTAACAAATAATATAGTATCAACCTTTCCTTTCTCAAAATCATTTTGCGAGAGAAATAAACTTAACCTTTCATACCAAGCTCTTGGAGCTTGTTTTAAAGTATATAAGGCTTTGTTTAGTTTGAAAACATGGTTTGGAAAACAATGTGATTCAAAACCAGGAGGTTATTTAACATAAACTTCCTCCTCAATAATGCCATTTAAAAATGCACTCTTAACATCCATTTGGAAAAGTCTAAAATTCATATGACATGTAAATGCTAAGAGGATCCTAATGGCTTCTAATCTTGCTATGGGGGCAAAGGTTTCATCATAATCTATGCCTTCCTCTTGGTTGTATCCCTTAGCAATCAATCTAGCCTTGTTTCTAGTGATGACACCATGCTCATATCACTTGTTCCTAAACACCCACTTACTTCCTATAATTGGGTGATTTTTAGGCCTAGGGACAAGTTCCCATACTTTATTCCTCTCAAATTGGTTGAGTTCTTCTTGCATAGCAAGTACCCAATGTTTATCGTCAATAGCCTCATCAATTGATTTTGGCTCTAATTGAGAAACAAATGCAAGATTATTATCTAAATGATAATTGAGATCTAGTACTGTAACATCCCTAGTCACATTCATTAGCATTATCACATGAGCATATGCATTAGATAAATAATCATTTAGAAGTACCATTGCATTTGGGGACATTGGAACATATATGTAGTGTTTGTATAGTTGTATGGCAAATTGTTT
>CATIWR010045611.1:0-14910 GCA_949677035.1 Omphalea diandra
CCTTTGGGCAGGTTATTATATATAGTAATTTGAAATATTCTTTTCACAACAAGCACTTCCAAAATAAATGTATCTGATAACCCCCTTTGGGCAGGTTATTAAATACATTAATTTTGGAATTATCTCTTCACAAAAATTAAAAAACAACTCTATGAATTTCAATAGATGTCCCACTTTAGTAGTAACACCCACATCAACCCATAAAATTATTTTTAATTAGAGATTTATTATAGCCCAATTAAAATACATACCAAAACACAAATATATATATTTCAAAAATACATAAGGTACTAAAAATAATATACCTTAATTTTAAGCACATAATTATTTTCTCATAAATGTGCAAAAAAAATATATAATTATTGTCTATTTATTTAATTTATCACAAAATTAATATCACTAAATAATAAATTGGCAATTAACCTATATATATAAACCATGTAAATATATACATATATATTAATAATTATTGAAATAAAAATTAAACTATATCATGAAATACATGAATTATAAGAATACTGTTTAGATATCTCTCCACAAAAGAAACTAACGAGAAAATCGCTTAGCTCAGTTGGCAAAGCTTAGGAACAAAGACAGGAGGGGTTGTGGGTTCGAGACCCTACGGTACCCTTCCCCGGTCCTTTTGTTTTTTTTTTTTTCTTCTTCCTTTCTTCTTCCTTTTTCCTTTTCTCCTCTTCCCTCATTTTTTTTTCTGTCACAGAATCCGATCTTGGATCGGAGATTGATTTCTTCACCGAATCACGATTTTACCGATTCAAAAGAACCCACAAACAAATCACAAAACACCCATAACAACAGCCATAGAATGTCGGTCACCGATCTGTTTTCGACATCAATGTCAATCGACAACCAAAACAAAACCAACATAGACCAAGGCTCATACAATCAACCAAGCGTCCAAGAATCAAGATCAAACAATCGCATACAAGAAATCCAACAATCACAGTCAATCAAGATCAAGCCGACTCTTGGGAGTGAAATCGGAACAGAAACGAGAGGATGAAGTCAAGGCTTCTATTCGGCCAAGGATGATGCTTACCTTTCGGCAACAGAAGCCGATTACAGAAAAAACTGATTTGCGCAGCTGGATTTTAAAAAAAAAGAAATAGGTTTCTTGTTGTTGTAGCCCTAGAATTGCAGAAGAAAAGGAAAGAAAAGGGAAGGAATGAGAGAAAACAAAAAGAAATATGGCAAAAAGCGGGGACGCGGGTTCAAGCCCGCGACCTCCTAACATATAAAGCAATCATCAACCGTCTGAGCTAACGCATCAACTCGTGATGATTGAAGCAAATTTAATATATGTACCAAGCGATACAGTAACATTGATCATCAATTTTTTTTTCTTAACAATACAAAACATCTAGGGTTCTAAATCATGTACCACAACCATGCTCTGATACCACATGTTATATATTTAATTTAGGATATTGTACATAAATTTAGAACACCAAATCTAATAATTGAATGAAAACAAATTGCGTATCTGTCTCCTCGTTGAATCTTAAATTGTTCTAAGTCATAATTACGAACGCTGAAATTAAACCACTTGAAGAATTTGTCATAACGGTTGAAAACGGAAGCTAAGTCTTTCTCTTCTTGACCTTCTCAAAGACGACTATAATGAGCGTAGCAACTAGAGTTTTCATTATGAAGGCATGAGAGTGGATCTAGCCTATTTATAATGAATTTTAATAGGCTAATTCATTACAGGTTCATGTTAAAATAAGTCTACACTAACCGTATTTCATATCGGCCTACAAAAGATATCACAAGCTCATAACTCAATTGATCATATTTTAATTGAGTTTATCTCAAATTAATAAACTATATTATTTAGTCCGTTTTATAAATAATTAAAATAGACTCATAATTAATATTAGCCCATATAAAAATTTCAACATTGTGACCCTCACAAGTGGACTTTGGGTCTGCGGAGAAATAGATGGAAGACATTCCTTCAATTCCAAGTGGAAGGGTACATTGAGTCTCGAAAATTGACCGTTGGGACCCGCGAAGTAAATCAGTCCACCACCTACATAGGTATGGTATTTTTCTAAAGGTGACTCTGAAATTTTGTTTGCCTTACCCGAAACCATATGTTTTTTACAAATATGGATCTGAGAAGCAATAAAGAAGTGGAAGATGAGCAGAATCTAAAAAGAAAGTCCTCTCGTCAATTTCTTAGGCTGGGGGGACTTAGTCTGCCATCCTTCTTGTGCCTACAACTGCCTAGCAGCAGATGACTGTTGTTATCCCTATTGATGTTGATGCTTCTCCAACTGACCCTTTGTTTAGATTGAGATTTTTGAGAAGATTTTTTAAGGTTAAAAAACTCATTCTATTTGAAAAAATTATTTTTTATGGTAGGATAAGATTTTTATAAAATTTAAGAAACTTTTTAAAACCTCATTTCTCAATCCACTAATTTGGTGGGTTAAGAAAGATTGATTTATTTTATTTTATTTAATTTTAAATATTTTGATTTTTTATCTTTATATTATTTTTAACTATTTAATCATCTTTTTAAAATTTTTATAAATGATATTTTAATAATTTTAATATAAAATTTTTATTAAACTTTATTTTTTAATTAAATAAAATAAAAATTATTTTATTAAACCTTATCATACTTTAAAAAATCTTGTATTACCTATTTATCTGTTTTTCCAAACAGGATGTAAGAAAGCCTTAGTAGAGGATCTTTTGCCTGTCGATGAGAGTTTGGCCAAGCTGATCAATCGCAAGTTTGCTCGAAAAGCCTCAATAGGAATGATGACGTGGAAAGGTTCTTGGCGAGCCAGATCTCGGTCGCCTCAAATCTGAGGCAATGCGAGGCATTAGAAGATTATGGTCTTCTTAATCAAACCATGTGTCTCTAGCTTTCCCAGTAGGCCCACCATCTTTGTTTTTCTTATTTCTTTCTTCCTCTTATTTTTTTTTTTTTATAATTCATATGAAACATCAAACTGAAAAAAACGTATAAGTGTTATCAACTATATTCTTTCAATAAAATGCAGTGAAAATCGCTCTTGCCTTATTAAAATTTTTTACTTAATTATATCCCATAAAATTAAATGGAAGTATAAAATAATTGAAGAGGCTAAATTAATTAATAAATTACCTTTCATTGTATAGGAAAAAGAAAAAAAATTAAATAAGAGAAATAATAAGAAAAAAGAATTTTAATTTTCTTTTTATTGTTTGTTTGGATGTTCTATTTGCATAAGAAAGAAACTTAAAATTCAATAAAAAAATAAAATTATAAAATATAGATCTATTTTTCTAATCTTATTATTATAAAAGTTTATGATATAGACAAATAAAGATATATTTGTAATTTTAAATTTCTCACACTTTTCAATTTTTATTTTTCCTAGGAAAGTATTCAATTAATATTTTTATATACTTTTTCAAGTGAATGACTTTTATAGAGTTTATAGATTTTTAATGATTTTAATGAAATTTATAATATTTATAAATAACTTTCAAAAACTTTATTTTTAAAATCTATAAAAGTTTCGAGAAATCTTGAAAAAAAATGAAGGAATTTTTTTAATATATTTTATCCTAAAAAATCATCAAAAGTCTATTAAAATCCATTAATTTTAAAAGTCAATGGCTCTTTAAATACTTGTAAACTTTTATGAACTTTATAATAGTTATAATTAAATACACTAAAATTTTTATATAACTTGTAAAACTCTTTAAAAATTTTTATTGAATACCTCTAACTTTTATAAACTTTTTTAAAGTTCTAAAAGTTTTTATTAAATAACTCTCCTTGAAAAGTCATTATTCAATACCCAAAATTTTAAAGTCCATTAAAATCTTTAATTCTCCTAAATTAATACACCCTACTTAGCTTCTAAAACAAAATTATTAATCTTAAAACTTAATTGAAAATTTTTATTTCTCTCTCTATATTTTTTCTTTTTTCATCTTTTTTTTCGTACGACTGCCTGCCTCTCTCTCTCTCTCTCTACTTTCCTCAAAACAAATGAAGAAGCAAAACAAGTACTCAAATAACATGCACGAAGTTGGGCGATCATGTTGCTTAGATTATTATCAGACGAACCACCTTGCTGCACAGCCCGCCGAGCCACCCGTCCTAAAGCTTGTGCTCTCTCCCTTGCATTCGTCCCCTTGTCTCCTCCCATCAAATCCCTCACTCCACATATCGCTTCTCGCGAAACAACACAATTATTTTGCACTAGTCTTTCCACACTAAGCCCGGCTCCAAGTCCATCCACGATAAGCTTGGCATTCAAAGATTGCTCAGCAATCATTGGCCAAACCAGAATTGGCACCCGAGCTGATACAGTTTCTAGCACTGAATTCGAACCACAATGGCTCAAGAACCCTCCTACTGCACGGTGACATAATATCCTGAGCTGATCAACCCATTCTTTAATGACCAAACCTCTTTATCTTTTATCTTCCCTTCCATGCCATTAGGCAAATTCCATGTCTTTGATCTGACCACCAAAAAAAATGGAAAACCTGACGACTCCAAACCATAAGCCACCTTATCCAGCTGAGCATCTGATACATCAGCTTGCGTACCAAACGAAACATAGATCACAGAGTCTGGAGTATTTTGCTCATCCAGCCACTATTTCGGTCATGGTTTTCCATTTTGTCGTATGAGAACAAAGGTCCTAAGCACCAAGCCTTGGCTCCAAATTAGAAAGATTCAAAAGACGGGAGACTCCATTCTAGCTCTTCAAAACTGTTAATAACCACACCCCAGCTATTAACGTAAGCCTGGCCCACCTCTTCAATGAGTTGACAAAGTGGGTCGTCGTGATTTTGCGTGCTAAGCGTCTCTTGTGGCAAGTCTGCAGTTGTCAAAGTGAAAGGAAGCTTCATACAAGGCAAGTCCAAAGGATCAGAAATTGAAGTCGCTTTTAAGTGCGGTTGAGGAACCCAGATAGTTTTGCAAATGGCCATAGATAACACGCCCATGCCCTGAAACACCTACTGCTTGGCATACAGCAAGCGTCCACCCTAGAAAGAAATCAGAAATGACATAAATGGGAAGGGTTTGGGACTGCATTATGGTTCTAAGGATGGTTTCGAAGGGGTTTTGAAGTTGTTTGGTGGCTCGGACAAAGGGAAGTTGGAATTCTATTGAAGGCGGTTGAGAAGTGTTTTCTTAAATATTATAAGTAAATTAAAATCTTAATTTGTGAGTTTTGTTTGAACCCAAAATTTAAACAAGGGTATCAAATTTCAATTAATGTCTAATTTGGTTTTTCAACTAACTTTCTTTTTTTATTGTCAAATTTGGTTCAATAGGCCTTTAGATTTTTCACTAATTGCTTTGATTTATGAAGAAGATGAACTTTTTTTTAGCATATAGTGAAAATGACAACTTTTTTTTTTGGGTTTATAATGAATATATATTGAAATAAATTAAATTTTATTCCATTTGTTAGCTGTAGTTTTGAAAATTATATAAATTATTTTTATTTCTGAATTAGATTATAAATAAAAATTTTATTTTCTAGATTGTTAATCATTCAAATTATTTTTTACAGTAAAATTATGGCAAAGTATTTTTTTCGGGATTAATCTTTTATAGATGTTGTACATTATACTTTATTTAAATCTTAATTATCTTATTGATATGCAGATTTTCAATATAATATATTCTTAAATTATAATTAAGCTTATTAAGATAAGTAAATATAAAACATAAAATCCTATGATATTATGCTTACATCTATTAATATTTCTATTTATTTAGAATACTTTAATCAGTAAAACTAAATAACGGTTTATAAACAAAATGATAATTTATAAATAAAAATTGTAATCACGATCATTTTTATCAATTTAAAATTTTATTTTTTTCATTTGAATTTTTAATACATTATAGATGTAATATCTTAATCCATATTAAATATTTTATCTTCTATATCATATTAAATGGTAAAATCAATAATATTATTATAGATTATAATTAGAGGTGAACATTTGATCGATTCAGTTCCAACCAATTCAAATAAACCCAAATGAATTGAACTATTCTTAAAAATTAACCAAATCAAACCAAAATATTTATAAAACTGAATCATACAGATCCAAAAAAAATTCAGTTTAATTCGATTTTTTATTTCAGTTTAACAATTATCATTATTTCTTACGTCAAAGTTGAAAGCTTTTTCATTCATACGCTATACATGAAATAAATAATAAAAAAAAACAGAAACCAAATCACAAACAGTTCATCAATTAGTAGAAGTTAGAATATGCTTCTCACTTCAAAATATTATTCAAAATCTAGATTTCATATTACAACACAATTAATCAAAAAAATCCATAAAACTAAATAAGAATTTATAAAATTACATGAAAAAATAATAAATCACAAAGTTAACAATATAATTATAAAATTAATCCTAAAAAAAATAAATTGATCAAAATTATTAATTATAGAAATCTAAATAACATAATAAAAATATTAATCTCAAAATTAAATTTACACAAAAATTAATCTTACAAATACCTTAACTTCTAATTACACAAATCAAAATAAATCAATCATAATAGATCAATAAAAATTTACGAAAAATTTATGTTTTTGAAAAAAAAAAAAATCTATCACATACAACAGTTGTTACTGGAGATAGATTAAGAGTTCATGGTTGCAATCAACAAGCACAAGTTATCATATACAATAAACCTAGGAAGAAGACGACGAGTCACAGTGATATTGCCTCGTGTGACCATGATGAGTAGAAGAGAGAAAAAAATAAAAAGAAAAAAGAAATGTCTCATGTTAATGAAAATATGAGGATTATGTGTTTCTTTAATTTTTTTTTTAAAAAAAGAACGAAGCAGAATAAAAATAAGAGAAGGAAAAGTATGCACAAGGAAACAACATGAAGGGAGCATATTAAGAATGATTCCGCGTGAAAAAGAAGACAAAAGAATACAAGAAAATAACTGCACAAGTTTGCAAAGTTAAAGTGACTGTAAGTTTTTTTATTTTACTTTTAGAATTAAAAGACATAAATACCCTTAAAGACATTATAAAATTACAAAAAAATTTATTAATTTATTTGGTTTGATTTATTTTATTTATTTGATTCTTATCTATAAAAACCAAACTAAAAATAAAATAAAAAATTTAAATATTAATAACAGAACAAAACCAAATTAAATTGATTGGTTAAGTTCAATTTTTTAATTTTGATTCGATTTTGCTCACCCTTAATTATAATAATTTATGTTATTCGTGCTATATATATATATATATATATAGTTGAGTCACTTTGAGTTTGAGTTGGGCAATTCAAAATCGACTTTAAGTCTTTTCTTTAATTGCGTATTCTACAATTCTTTGATAATTTTAATTTTAATTTATAATTATTTTAATTAGATATTATAAATTAATAAAATATTAATTATTTATATGTCAAATAATTAGCTTAATAATAGATAAAGTTTTATGTTAAGTTAATTTTAAGATTGTAATTAATTTATAAAATTAATTAGTTTGGTGTAATATAAGTTTATTAGTAGTATGTTTTATTATTCAGCTAATAGATAAGTGATCAAGTGTATTTTTCTTAATATCAGAAGTCGAGAATTCAAATCTTAAATAAAAAAAATCTTTTTATTTCTATAAACGTTAGCATTGATATTTTTTCTCTTCAAATAGTAGTAAACAAACATTCCATGTTGCCCCCTTTAATACCTTATATATGCCCTCTCACCATTTTAGCATAATTTATATCACATTTTTGTGCTATATATGTAATTAAGCATGTACCAATAGAAAGTAATGAGCATATATTTTTCTAATTTTTTTTACCACATCTTTTGTCATTTACTATATAATAAGTAACGAAGGATAATATTTTTTATGGGGATATATTATTACAATAAATATTTTAATTTGAAGGTAATTTAATTTGCATGCCCCAGTTTCGACTTCAATTATATCATGTGCAAATAAGTCAGTCTGAGTTATCTTCTGAATAATTACTTGGTGGTAGTCGCCATCCAAGTTCCAACCATGACGATACATGAGCTGACCAAACACAGTTTGTGAGGAGCATAATAACCTACGAAGCCATGGCAAATTAATTGCGATGTGATGTGGGTCCGACTTTTTGGAGCGATGGGTACTCGGCTTGCTATGTTCAGTCTTTATGATTTATC
Organism: Omphalea diandra; assembly: GCA_949677035.1. Classification (NCBI taxonomy): domain Eukaryota; kingdom Viridiplantae; phylum Streptophyta; class Magnoliopsida; order Malpighiales; family Euphorbiaceae; genus Omphalea; species Omphalea diandra. The sequence continues at coordinate 8,194 of CATIWR010045611.1, forward strand.
GTATTTAATTAAATAATTTTTTATATTTTAATATAATATAATATTTATATTTCTATTAATTATATTATTATTCATTAAAAATTTTATAGCTTTATTATGATTTTCTTATAATTTTTCACATTTAATTAATTAATTTTTTACTTTTTAATATCATAAAAAAAAATTTTATTTGAGTTATTATACTATTAAATTTTAAAATTATTTTTTAATTCAATACTTTCTATTATAATTATTAAAAATATATAATACTCTCAATATTATATTAAAATTTTAAATTTCACCATTCTAATTATCCTATCAATTTTGTTATAATATTTGTAAGTTCTGAAATAGAAAGAGAAAATCAAAATAAATTAACTTTAATTTTAATTAAATATACACTAATATTATAATCAAAATCATAAAAATATAAGTGTCCTTAATTATGATTATACTTAATTTATTTAAGTGTAAAACATTTTAATTATAAAAACATAAAAAATACGAGTGCCTTCCTTCAATATAAAATTATTCTATTATATTTTTAATTAAATTTATCGATCAATTTTATTAAGATTTTAATGTGTCTTTATTTGTAATTATATTTAATATGTTTAAAATTTTGTTTTGGTGTTTCAATTACAAAAAAAAAAAAAAACACAAGATTAGAGAGATAATAGAGATAGTGAAACTTAAGAAATGAAATGAGAATAGATGTTCACTTTATTTTTATATTTAATATCTTAATGTACTTTAAAAACTGAAGAATAGGTTTTTAAAAGGATTAAAATACCTTATTATTCTTAGAATGATAGAATTGTATTACCTAAATTAATTTATTTGTGTATACAATAGAATTTATTATATATATGAATAATTATAAAAATTTTATTAATATTTAAATTAATTAATTCATTACATACATATGAATAATTATTCATTATATGAATAATTTATTTATTTGGAAACTATTTTTAACATTTAAATTCTATTTTATTTTGTGTTAAATATATTAAATAAAAGTACTGAAATCCCAAAATACCATTTTAGAAAGATGATTTCACTTTTCACTTTTTAATGTAATCAAATATGCCATAAGAGTTATGTTTAGAGATATCATTCATCTTGAATGATACCCCAACAAACTTGGACTTGTATTCTCAAAAAAAAAAAAAAAAAGAGTAAAATAAAAGACATTGGACTCTTATCAATTTAATATAGTTTGATGAATCTAGTTACTCTTATTTTAAAGATTTAAGAAGCGAAAAATCTCAGTTTGATTTTTTTTTTTTCTATTATTATGAAGAAATATTTTACCAATTTAATGATAGAGCTATTAGGGGGAAAAACATTTTTTTGAACAGTAAATAACATTTTGGACTGTTAATGAAGGGGGAAGACCAGATCTGCAGAAAAGATTATGGGCATCGTTATTTAACAGTCAATTTTGGTCCATGAGACTGATTAGATCATACATGGCCCAAAATCCTGCTTCTCTAAAATTTGGTGCTGAGAACTAACGACTATTACCAACAAAATGTTAGCCAAGTATTGTTTACTCGAATTTTGTAAATTTATTAATTTGAATATAAATAAATCTGTTTAGATTGATTCCGAAATAAAACATATTGAGCGAATTTTTCCAATGACCAAAGTTTTCCCTTTAGTAGAGTTGAAGTCTTTCCAAATATATATATTTGATTATTTTGTGTATGAATGTTTTATTTCAATCTTTGTTATCTGAAAAAAAGAAAAGAAAACTTTAATGAACGCATAGTGATGACAAGAAGACATTTAGTAGCATATATCCCGGTTCTCCTACTCAATCTCAATCAACCAATAAACGCCCTTTGAGTTCTCATATGAGTCAATCCATATGACATCCAATCATTCTATTAGGAGAATCAACTATTCATGTCTTAAGCTGCTTATCACTTGTAACTTATATCTAGTTGCTTAATTACTGAAAATAAAATCCTCTCACGCTACTGACATATGGATATTAATTTATTGCTTATATATATATATATATATATATATATGTGTGTGTGTGTGTGTGTGTGTGTGTGTGTGTGCAAGTGGCACTAGTCGCTTGTATATATTAGTATAACCAAAGTTGGCTCAAAAGAAACTTCCAAGTCTCAAATTATAAGAACTGGAAACAACCAAACAAACAAAACAAAGAGGAGAATAAGAAGAACAATATGATGATGGAGGTCTCTCTTCTCCTTAGGATCATGACTTCACGGGTTCTTGTGGGATTGGTCTGCTTTAGCATTCATCTCTACAGGGCAATCTTATTTAGGTCTAAGAGGGTGAGGAAGATGCTCCCCATGCAAGGTATCAAGGGGCCTTCTCCTTCTTTGCTTTATGGGAATCTCTCGGAAATGCAGCAAATCCAATCTAAGGTGATGAAGTCATGGTGATATTGTTGCACATGACTATACTGCCTCCATCTTTCCATACTTGGAGCACTGGAGGAAACAATACGGTTAGATTTTAACTCCAACTCTCACACTTAAATTTTTTTTTTCATTCAGTTGTTTCAATATAATTTGTGTTAAGAGTTCGAATGATTTAGAAATTTTATTTATGTAAGTAGAGTTTTCTGTTGCAAGATCATGCACTAGAGCAAAATTATGAATAAGTATTTTAATATGATAAAACAAAGCAAAAATGATAATATATTTTATATATTACGTGTCAAACCAAATTAATCATTCACTTTTTAAAATTTTACTTTATTTTTATTATATTCGTATTCCATCTTTTTTTTTTTAATAATAAAGTATGCCAATGTTGACGAGGAGTATTTAAGGAAAATGAAATTTGAAAACAACCAGTAATGCTAATGATACACTCACTCTTCTCTAACTATATAAATAAGCATAAATGGGCTTCCTTTCACTAATTCTGGTGTAATTAAATGTTTATGGACCCAAGGTCACAAGGTCTAATTGATGAAATGAAAAAATAATTGATGAAGGTCCATGCTTCAAAGCCAAGCAACTTTCTTTATCATTTGTGTCCAATTTCGATTTGCACTGGAATTCAAAAGAATATATTCTTGCCAATAAGCCGTCCAATTATTATTTAGTAGTGATATTTTAATTTAGAATAAATGAATTTACCTAATTATGCAAGTTCAAAAGTCAATCTGTAAGCTCCTTTGGTGTTGCACAACGTCTCTGAGTTCGGCCAAATTTTTTAATTTTTACCTTACTTGGCATATTAAATTTGACCAATGTTTTGCATTAATCATATAATATTCAAATTTTTTTCCTTTTTTCTTCAAAAAAAAAAAAAAAGAAGTTGGTGATTAGCACATGATAATGTGTCTAGTCGATGTTATGCATGGTGAAAATTACTGGAATAATATAGTTTATACTAATGGAGCAATTGGACGGTGGAACTAAACTAATTGGAGTGGTGGAAATGCAGGTCTCGTATATGTAGGGGTCAAACTCTGAATAAATTTTCATTAATAAAATAGTAGGTTAAATATATAGTATTTATAAATTAATTCTAGTTAAAAAATAGAGATTTCACTAAAATAATAGCACTTAAAATATTTTATAAAAAAATCTAAAATTTATATCTTTATTATTTATCACTCACCCTTTACAAGCTGAGTTGACACTGTGACAACTCCGCACTATTGCACCTCGGGGGTCGACACTGTAGCAGATCGGTATTATCTAGCGATTCTACAGGGTGAGAATAAATTCTTTAGATTTAGTATGAAAGAAAGTGTACAAGGTATTGAAAAACTGGGTTGGGATTTAATCAGGATTATAGTATATATTTTGTTTCTCAAATAGTGAAAGAATATGTAATTCTCTCCACAGACGTAGGCTTAAAAATATCATGTTATAAGACTAACGATTTGTATTCTTTTATTGTGATCTTGAGTTAAAATTAGCTCGAAAATTATGAAAAAGAAATTTTTTTAATACATAAAAAAAAAAATTTGCGAAGTGCTTTTATTTTTTATGTAGAGAAAAGATAATAGTGTTAATGAAACTATATATGGGAGTGATAGGGCATGGTGGGATTAATGGTGGAGTCAACACAACTATTGGTAAGAAAATGCGAGGAATACATTGAAGAGCAAGGTGGTAGGCAAGCGGACATTAGAGTTGACGAAGACATAAGAGGTCTCTCAGCTAACGTCATTGCAAGAGCTTGTTTCGGGACCTCTTACTTCAAAGGAAAACAGATTTTTGCCAAGCTTAGGAGCCTTCAACAACTACTTACCAAGCAAAGTATCCTTTTTGGTGTCACAAGTTTCGGGTATCTACATTTTCTTCTCAACTACTCATACATGCTAGCAAGTTTTCACCTAAGCGCTTTATAGTTGATAATTGCAAGAGTATATACTTTGCAGGCCATGAATCAACTGCTACAGCTGCATCCTGGTGCTTGATGCTCCTTGCTTTATGTCCACAATGGCAATCTCGTATCCGGGAAGAGGTGGCCCAAGTTTGCAATGATGATGGCCTAGATGCAAATTCATTATCCAACTTAAAGTGGGTAATATAAATATACATACATGGAAAGTGTCATTTATTTTTTAAGCAAAATAAGGTAAATAGTTGCCGGACTATCAGGCGGGAACTCAACCATTGAGCTATTGAGCATCACGTTGACAGTATCATTTTTGGATTGAGACTTTAACAATAATGTTAATTTGTATTGAATATAGGTGACTATGGTGATTCAAGAGGCATTGAGGTTATACCCACCAGCTGCATTTGTATCAAGGGAGGCATTTGAACAAGTTGAGATAGGAAAAATTAAAGTTCCAAAGGGTGTATGCATATGGACATTGATTCCAACCTTGCATAGGGATCCCGATATATAGGGGGCAGATGCTAATGAGTTTAGACCCGAGAGGTTTGCTGATGGTGTCTCAAAAGCTTGCCATTTGGCCCAAGCATATAGCCCATTCGGAGTCGGGACTCGTTTGTGCTTAGGTCGAAAATTTGCTATGGTACAAGTGAAGGTAGTTCTATCCCTCATTGTGTCCAAATTTACCTTCTCCTTATCGCCCAATTATCAACACTCTCCTGCTTTTAAAATGACTGTGGAGGCTGAGCACGGTGTACAAATTCTAATTCAGAAGTCCAGCAGCAGCTTATGTGATCAAGAAGTGATTATTAAATAAACTTAAGATTAAGGACATTAGTTTAGTTAAATCCATCTGCCTTTCCACCTCCAACTTATGCATAAGCTCTTGCCATGTGCACTAATGTGCCATGTCAATATTCATCCAGCACTGTAGCATTATGTTATATGGATGTGCAAATGCTATATCCTAAATAGCTTTTTTCTTATACTCTTATATCCTTGCTATATGTGATAAAAATGAAATAATCTGTGTTATTATCACCACTGCCATTATTATTATATTTAAGAAATGTATTACTATTATTATTATTATTATTATTATTATTATTATTATTATTATTCTTGTTCTTGTTGTTGTTGTTGGTTGATGTTTTGATATGTTGTCCATACTAAGTATCAATTTGATTGAGAGCGCTTAATAGAACTCTTCTAAACATTTTAAAATTCTAACTGAAGATTGATATTTTGTCATTTCCACAGAAGATGAGGCTAAATCAACGATGTGTCTTTTATGATCTATATAACCACTGATATAAACTTTTAGTTGATTTTGGAATGTCTATATATCTAGGTTGTTTCATGCATTCACATTTTTATTTAAAGTATAATATAATTTAGATTATTGATGTTGATTGGTTTAATTTTTATTATTATTATTTAGTAATTACAACTTATGAATTTAAGGCGAAATGGAAAAGTTTGTGAAGGGTATGAAAGCAAATCCTTATGCGTTACGGGATAGTACAGAATGTCGATAACAGATGAATTAGGATTTGTGGCAAGGACAGTATTCACAGTAATAGCAGGAAACTCGTGTTATTCAAGTCAATTTACACTTCTGGTGGTAGTCCAAAAAAAAAAAAAGCACTATACACTTATTGTTCCCTTGCATATACACATGCTAAGGTAAAGTATACAACTTGCCCACCTACTTGGCAGAGGTAATTTGCCAAAGGGGTTTTTAAAAAAATAAAATTAAAGAAAAATGCAGTAAAAAAATAAATAGAAAAGAAGGGTGATAGTAAAAATATTTAGAAAAAAAATGTGGTAAAAAAGCTGGTTTGCTAGTTTAATTGATGTCGGACGATTATCTCAAATTACATTGCTAGTTAAATTTAGGATTGAACATAATTCTTAGAGTAATTCAATTGAATCAAGAATTAAACTGATAGTGGTATTCAATTGAAAATAATTAAAAAAATATTAAAGACCAGCCAAAATTGAATTGAAAAAATTTTATGAGTAAAAAATTGATCTGTTGTTAATAATTGAATAAAAAACTAATCCAAAATTGACTTGAATTAAACCAAACCAAAAAATTGAATATAAATATAATATATATATATATATATATATATATATATATATATATATATATATATATATATATATATATATATATATATAAGCCTTAAATATTTTATGACTAATATCTTTATTGAAATAATATATATTATATATTGTCAAGTTTTTTAATTATATTGTATAATTATATAATTGATTAAAAAATTATGAATTAATTTCATATTGTTATTTGTCCACCTAGATGTCTACATAAAGGATTTGCCCCTCTTTTTAATAACACATAAGAAATAACTAGTCTCTCCA
>CATIWR010045628.1:0-28536 GCA_949677035.1 Omphalea diandra
GGTTTTGTGTTAGCCTAGAAAACACATTGTTGTAAGGTTATGTGTTAGCCATCAAAACACAAGTTGTATAAGTTGGGTGTGAGCTTGAAAACACCATTGAGATAGTGAAATACCCAATTGAGTGATTGGGGAGTGGACGTAGGGTTAATTTTACCCGAACCATTATAAATTGGTTGTGTCTCCATTATTCTTTCTTCTCCCCTTTATCCTTGTTTTTGAAATTTTTATCCACCAATTCAACCCCCCTTCTTAGTGCTTAAGGATAAAAAAATGCAATCTTGCTCCATAGCGGTCCAATAATGACCCATTCTTAATATTTTCATTGCATTGTTTTTTCATTCATGTGAGGGTCACAAGTCCTACATGTACCTTTTTCATCACTTTGACACTTTTTTTTCTTTAAGCATTTCAGGTGGACCCTTTTAGTATTCTCTTGTACAACACACCATCGTAGATTATAAATTGTGATGCTAATTTTTAAATCACATCCTGTCCTTCTTTTTGCCTCCTTAGGGTACTCACCACTTTCTATGTAACTTTGCATATCATAGTACCAGAGATGATTTTTCACTAACACTTATATTACTCTTTTATCGATATAATATGGTGTTGAACTAGGATAATCAATCCTAGGTTTAGAACCTTTTTTGATCTTGACAAAATAGATTGATCATCACTAATATTTCAAATAAGTGTTGTTCTTGTAGAATTGAATCAATCTCTCAAGAAGAATTGAAGAAGTTAATGAACTCCAAAGTAACATGTAAATCGCGATCACAATCTAGGATTCACGACCGCGACCCATGTTAAGACATGCTGAAAATCAAGCAGGTGAAATCGCAGAGCCATTCTCGGTCGCGATGCTTAGAGAGAAAAAAGTCTGATTGACATAGATGAATTCGCGGTGGAATTCTCGTTTGAATCGCGACCGCGAATTTCAAAGAAATTCAAGAGGGAAGCAAGTTCATAACCACAGCTTGACAAGTGTCCCAAAAGACTGTTGGAAGTCAAAAATCGCACAGACATCTTGCTGGTAGCGACCGCGGTCCTTGTGGAAGAAAGTTAACCAATTTGGCAGTTGGATTCGCGGCCTCTGTCGCGGCCTGTGCAAGAAAACTAGCGACCGCGACTTCGGAAAGTAAGTAAAAGACAACGACAATATTTTCCTGGTGAACTAATAAGAGGCTGCCACGTGGACTAGCTGTTAGAAACAAACGGGATTTCCTTTGAAGAATTTGGATTTCGTGACTGCGAAAGGTAGTAGCGACCGCGATTTGATCCTGACAAGCATTAAATGCAAAATCTGTCAAGCATGTCTCAAAGATTTGATGAGCCTTGATCTGCAATGTCTCTTTGGTGATGTTTGGCTATAAATACTCCACCAAACAGTCATGAAGAAGGTTGCTAAGGAATTTATTACAAGTGTTAAAAGCTCTCAATCTTTGCTACTCATTTTCTTCATCTTCTTTACAAGTTTTAGGTGTGAGCATTAAACACCAGATTGTAAGGTTTTGTGTTGGCCTGTAAAAACACTTTTAGAAAGGTTTAAGTGTAAGCCTGTTGAAACACTTGAGTGAGGTTTTGTGTTAGCCTAGAAAACACTTTGTTGTAAGGTTGTGTGTTAGCCATTAAAACACAAGTTGTATAAGTTGGTTGTGAGCTTGAAAACACCATTGATATAGTGAAATACCCAAGTGAGTGATTGGGGAGTGGACGTAGGGTCAGTTTTGCCCGAACCACTATAAAATCCTTGTGTCTCCATTGTTCTATCTTCTTCTTTTTATCTTTATTTTAAAATTTTTATCCACCAATTCAACCCCTCTTCTTAGTGCCTAGGGACAACACATTCTTTTCTTACTTCTTTAGTGTGTTCTAACCTTTCTATAGGTGGTTTCATGTGAGTTGCATTTGATCTAAGTGGAGATACTTGCAATTTGCATGGTAAGTTAGATTTAGATCTATCTTCATTAGTTTTTATACTTGGTTTTTGTTGTCTTGTATGCTAAGATTCGAGATGAATCTTTTTGAAGAGAGAGGGAATGATACAAATCAAGTTAGAGACAAGATCAAGGTTATAAAAAATAGAAGGGACTAGCAAGGAGTTCTCTTTTGAAAGGAGGAAGACATCACAAAAACTATCATATTTGAACTTACCTTATTTGGACTTGCCATATTTGGGACTGTCATATTTAAACTTACCTTATTTGGACAATCTTCTTCACATGGGCAAAATGACCATTTTTATGCTTCCATTCATGTATGGATCCTCAAAGTGAAATCAAGAAGTGTAACTATACAAATGGGAAAAATTTGCACAAAAATATTTTAGAAGATTCTAGAATGTTCCAAAAGGTTCTAGAATATTCTAAGAAACTTCTAAGAATATTCCAAGCATTTTTGGTGGAAGAATAAAAGTCCTAAACAGGAACTAATAGAGGAGCGACACATATGGAAGAAAAGTCAATTCAAAATATCTTTCTAAGATTGACAAAATCTTAATATATCATTCTCTTCCTTTTCTAATTAGGAACTTTTGTATTCACTTATGAGATAGAAACCAACAAAAAAAAAAAATGGAAACATCAACAACCAAAAGAAAAAAAGCTTAAAATGATGAAGAAGAATCTAATGAAGAATAAAGACAACAATAAGAGCCTGAAGTACAAGTAATTGATGAAGAAGAAATTGATGAGCCACAAACAAATAAATAAAAGTTCTTACAAACAAGAATGTCATAAACAAGGCTACACAATATGATAGGAGCGCTATCAAAAGAATAATGTAAAACAATTAATGACATTGGATTTGACATACTATTAAAACTTATATTGATATGAACGAGGTTGAATTTTTAGATCCTAATTCATATGTAACACAAGTCCTAAGCCTTTAATTCAACGATCAAATAAGATAAACTTTTAAATCCTAATTAAACCTTTAGAAAAATTATTTCTAACAACTTGAATTATAAAGATTCAAGAGGTGTTAATCTCAATCTTAAATTAACTAAGTAATTTAATATCTAGATTAAGCGAGTTTGTGAAATTATTAAGAACTTACTTAACAATCTCACTGAGTCCTATTAAGAACTTAAGAAGAGGATTAACTCTCATAAGCAAATTTGCTAAAAGAAATATTCTTCATTCATTCATTGATTTCTTGATGGCTGAACAAGAAGGGTTATTTATAGCCTTTACCTTAAGAACACTTCCTAAATAGTCTTTGAAATCTGCCTAATCTATTTAGGAAAAAAGATACTCCCGAGCGAAATAAGAAATAACTAAAAGATACATTAGATATTTTTCTAATTATAAAAGAAATTTCTTATATAGTAAATACAAAAGTTCCAAATTAGTTTAAGAGGAGAAAGATATGTTAAGATCATGTTAATCTTGAAAAGATATTTTGACTTGACATTTTTTTACTTTACTTTTTTTGACTTTTCTTCCATATGTGTCACCCCTCCATTAGTTCCTCTTTAAAATTTTTATTCTTCCACCAAAAGATGCTTGAAATATTCTTGAAAGTTTCTTATAATATTCTAGAACCTTTTTGAAACCTTCTAGAATCTTCTAGAATACTTTTGTGTAAATTTTGCCTATTTATAGAGTTGGACTTCTTGATTTCATTTTGAGGATCCACATATGAAATGAAAGCACATAAATGACCATTTTTGCCCTTGTGAAGAAGATTGTCCAAATAAGGCAGATCCAAATATAAAAGTTCTAAATATGACAGCTTCAAATATGGTAAGTCCAAATAAGGCAACTTCAAATATGGCAGTTTCAAATATAGTAGGCTTAAATATGATAATTACAAATATGATAGCTCATAGCAAGTTCAAATATGACAATTCCAAATATGACAAGTTTGAAGCTCTTGTGATGCCTTCCTCATTTTGAAAGGTATATCCTTACTAGTCCCTTTTGTACCCTTGAGCTTGCCCCTAACTTGGTTCATATCATAAATTGTCCAAATGTGATGGACGATTAAGTACGTATTTAGCAGGAAATATGACTACTGTAGGACTGCAATTATTTTAGAGAATGAAGAGCTAGTCCTGAATGAACAAGATGCTATTAATACGTTGAACTTGCCTTGTGAAAAAAACACTGTTGTTAAGACTAACTGACACACCTAAATATAAGCAACTGCTGAAATCATGGAGACAATGATGATAATTATCTGCAGATAGTCCAATCACAAAGATAATGGGCCATAAATTGTCAAAAAAAAGGATGATGGAGATGATTTCAAAAGAGATTTTGTAGTGTTCATGGTTTCTTCTTTTCTTAAAGGCCACCAAAATTAAAAAACAAACTACAAAATCCTGTTATCTCTCATTAATGTTGACCAAATGAAAAAGTTCAACTGGTGCCAATATACATTAAAAAGCCTAGCCAAGTTTGTTGAAGAGTGGAAGAAAAAACCATTTGGTTTCTTCACTGGTCTAATCACTTTCCTTTTGGTAATTAATCTATACATATGTTTCTACTTTCAAATATATAAATTTTTTACGCTCATTAATATTTGCCTATATGTTCATTATAAAGTATAGGTTCATTTTTTCTAAAGTGTAGGTTTATTTTTTGTAAATTTTAGATTCATTTTTTGTAAACCGTATGTTCATTTTTCATAAACTCTAGGTTCATTTTTTTATTTTATGTAGGTTTATTTTTTGTAAACTATACATTTAATTTTTGGAACGCGTAGGTTCATTTTTCCTAAACTCTAGGTTCATTTTTCATAAATTGTAAGTTCATTTTTAATGAAGTATAGGTTTATTTGCTATCAACTATAGATTCATATTTTGTAAATTCTAGGTTCATTTGGTATAAACTGTAGGTTCATTTTTTGTAAACTGCAGGTTCATTTTCTATAAATTGTAGGTTCATTTTTTACAAAGTGTAAGTTCATTTTTTATAAAGTGTAGTTTCATTTTTTTATAAACTGTGGGTTCATTTTTTTTCAAACTCTAGGTTTTTTTTTTATAAACTATATGTTTATTTGGTATAAAATATAGATTTATTATCATTAAACTCTAGGTTCATTTTTCATAATCATTAAATTAATTTTGTGTAAATTGAAATTTTATTATAAACATTTAACTTAAAATTTATGTTATTGTAAAAATTAAACTTACACATTCAACACTTTATTGTAGAGTAATTGATGAATCAGAATCAGAGGTTGAGGATGTACAAAAAAGAACAAGACCAACAAGAAAGTACAAGAAGCTTCTTTTAGCCTTGAGATCTCTATTTTGGACACAAAATGGTGGAAACTTATAAGATGTAACTGCTAAGGAGAAACTCATCTCTGAGTCTGCATTTATAATTGCAAAAGAATGAAATTAAAAAGAGTGAGCTTTATATTTTTGTTTTAATATTGTACCTTCATTACTTTCAATTGTCAAATTCAATAATATATTTTTTTGACAAAGAGTTGTTCTTTATATATAATGACTACTTTGTCAGCCAAGAAATTCTTTAAACCTTATCAAAAGATGACATAAATAGTGTTATATTATATATGTGTGCTTTTAGAATGAACCGGGTTAACTTAAAAAGAATCGTTGGTCAACCAAAAAGAGTATTCTTCTCAAGCAAACCATTTGTGAGTAAATCTTTTACTCTAGTTTTATATTGTTTCTCAATTATATGATCATCATTTGTTTCTCCATATTATTCATTACTTTTTCTTTTTTGCATGAAATAGATACATCAATTAAATACATTGAGGACAACAAACTAGAAGCACATCAAGCTAATTTCAAAATTCAAGTGGAGAAAGAGTTAAACCAAGCGAATATTGACATTAACGATACATAATATTATTAAAAATTAACTTATTCTCAATATATGATTGTAAGAACATGAGATTCATAAAATTATTGAACCTCTTTACATTAAATTCTCACATATTCTTCCTTGTTCGACGACATTTTTATTATTTTCCGATATGCATAAATTTCAAAATAAAAAGAATTAAAATAATAAACAACAAACCATTGCAAAAAGCGTGTATTATAAAAACAAGCATCAAGGATCTCAAAAAATAATTGTAAGTTCATTTCTTTTCTTATACATGTTAAATCTTATGTACAAGTTTATTTCTTATATATTGTAGGTTTATTTGTTGTAAGTTATAGATTCATTTCATATATCTTACAAATTTATTTATTTTTTTATCTATGATATAGGCTATTGCATTCAAAACTTATTTGGTAAAAAAAGAACATTCACTAAGATAAAGACTTCATAAAATATCCTGAATTTTTACTTAAAATGTCTTAGAAATCAAGCAAACCAAATCTTGATTGTTGAGCCTATTGCATGAGGCACATGAAGACCTACAAGGGACAAGGAGATGATAGGGAGTATGATTTCAATAAAAATAATGTAAATTATCATTGGATTTTATGATACTGTCTGAACATAATTATTATTCTCTCCTTATAATTGTTTTATAGTTATTTTCATTGAATTTTTTGTAGCAACTTTTCATGAAGTCACTAAGGCCCAAATACTGTTCAACTATTTTGCTTATGAAAGTGAATAATTGTAGGAAGAACATACTAAAACAAGCTAGAAAATAAATTTCCGAGTTAAAAAAGACCAAATGATTGATTTTTTAAAATATATACAGTAGTTTTAAGATTTTTTTTTTTAAGTTTGAACAATATTTTTCAATTGTAAATATACAATAGGTTCATTATATAGAGATTTAATTTTTACATCATTTAGGTTCATTAATATTTGCCTAAAACTTCATTATTATATGTCTACAGGATCATTTTCAAATCAATTGTAATTTTATTAGTATTTTCTGACAATTTCATTTATATTTACCTACAAATTTATTTACTTATATTATTCATTTTTTTTGTAAACAATAGACTTATTTTTTTTTCTAAACTCTATTTTCATTTTCCATTAAGTGTAGATTCATTTCTTGTAAACCGTAGGTTCATTTTTTTTGTAAACTGCAGGTTCATTTTTTTTAAACTCTATGTATATTTTTTATTAAGTGTAGGTTTATTCTTTATAAAGTGTAAGTTAATTTTTTGTAAACTGTAGGTCAATTTTTTTATATAGTGTAGATTCATTTTTGTAAACTGTAGCTTTATTTTTTCTAAACCCTAGTTTTATTTTTCATTAAATGTAAGTTCATTTGTCTACAGGTTTATGATTTATGAAAAAATGAATTTATTCATTCATAAAACTAATTTTAAACCAAAATTGATTAAACGGATAACAAATTTATTTAGAAACACCTATATATCTATTTTTGTTATTGTGTACCAAATTTTAGACACAGGTTCATTTTTTTGTTAATTATATGTTCATTTTTTGCAAATTGTAAGTTTATTTTTTGTAAACTGTAGGTTCATTTTTACTAAATTATAGGTTCATACAAGTTCATTTGCCTACGTAACTCATTTTTTTTGTAAACTGTAGGTTTCTTTATTCTAAACTCTAGGTTCATTTTTCATTAATTATAGGTTTATTTTTTGTAAACTGGAAGTTTATTTTTTGTAAATTATAGATTCATTTTTTATAAACTTTAAGTTCATTTTTCAGTAAGTGTAGGTTCATTCTTTATAAAAATGTAGGTTCATTTTTTTGTAAATTATAGGTTCATTTTTTCTAAACTATAAGTTTATCTTTTATAAAAAATAATTTTTTTTTTATAAACAATAAGTTTATTTTTTCTAAATCCTAAGTTCATTTTTCATTAAATGTGTTTTATTTGCCTAGAGGTTTATTATTTATAACAAAATGAATTTCTTTATAAATAAAATTAATTTTAAATAAAAATTGATTAAATATATAATAAATTTATTTACAAACACCTATATATCTATTTATGTTATTGTGTACTACATTTTAGATATAAGTTCATTTTTCATTAATTGTAAGTTCATTTTTTGTAAAATGTATGTTCATTTTTATTAAACTGTAGGTTTATAATAAAATCAAATAAAAACTAAAAAAAATTAAACAAAGATATTATATATTCACCCATTATTCATTACAAGTAAAAACAATGAATTAAAAAAAAATACTAAAAGAACAAAAATATTCCATACAATTCCAAAAAATTAAAAAAAGTTATTCAATTTACAATTGGAGGAAATTTTAAACTTGAATTTGCATTAAACGTTATCAATTTTGAACTTCCAGAACTTGGATGAACAAGATAGCCATTTGCAAGTTCATGTGAAAGACTTTCCTGCCAATAAAAAACATGATCACTAAACATGAACCACAAAGTACATTAAAATTTTATCACAAATAAACTAAAAATTGATATACAACTTCATCATTCTTACCTAAACAAAGTTTTGTATAGTAATTTTTGTTTGTAACGCAACCATTTGAGAACTTCTCTTGCAACCTTTTGTTTGATTAAATTTTTTGTCAATTATACTCCTAATCCTTTTGTTGTGATCACCTTTTGCTCTACTATGAGTTGGATTTTGTATTTTTACACTCGAACAAGATCTTACATCAAATTCTTCTTTAAAGTAAACATGACCAACCTCATCTATAATCCTTTTTTTCACACTTTCAAAAACTTCCTCACAAGATTATCGAGCTTTCAAATTGTCTTCACTAGCTAAAATCAACTTGTAAAAATTTCTAACCATTGTATCCTCCAAATAAAAGCAGCTAAACCACTTTCATCACATGGAGACACCAATGCAATATCAACATCATTTCTTTCATCACTTCTTTCATCCATTTCTTCACTATATATTTTTTTGAAATTTCTGTGACACAATGAACATTCAGCAAACAGTGGTAGAAAAGAATCCCAACTTGAAAACAACATACAACTCCATTGAATTAAACATTCAAATATGTTGAAACAACATACATATATCCAAATATACAATATATTACCTCAGAAAACATTTTGCAAGTGCAAGATATAGACATGTTTGAAACATTAAACACAACCCCATGACAAATAATATCCAAATCTAGCCGTCATACATGATACTTAACATTATTACCATCAAAAGACACATAATTTTGATGACAAGAAGCACCCTTCATAAACTGCTCCTCAAACAAAAAATATGCCTCTAGTGTATATATTTCTCTCGCATGCAAAAGAATCTTCACATTATTCAAAGCCATTATTGATTCGCCTTGCAAACAACATTTGTCTTCTTCATTCTCTTTACTCCTCCATTTTGAAACTACATTAACGAAATAGTTGTAGAAATCGCAAAGTCTAACAGCCTTAATAAGCCTCTTAGGCACAAAACAATTCGTACTCTCATTCCTTTATGATGATAAAATCCCTCCCAAAAAAATCTTTATTAAATGCAGGACACTCTTTCTCTTTAATATCAAAAAGCTTTTGCATTTTAGAATTCTTTTGACACTAATATTCTCTTTCTAACCTAAAATAATAATAAATAAATAATACATTCATTAATTCTACACTTCATGTTTATCTATAAAATTCAAAAATTTCACATACTTGTTCCAATAAAATTGAAACTCAGCCTTTGTATCACTGTATTTAAACACATAGTTGAATAATTCAACAAATCCTTTTTGACTTCTTAAGCACTTGATATTCTTCTTTGAATTCTCTCTTATATGTCATATACAAAACCTATGCCATGAATTTGGAAAAACTTGAACAATAGCAATAGCCATATCAATAGATTGGTCTGTTATAATGTTTGCAAATGTCTACCTTCCATAGATCTCAAAAAAATACTAAAGAGTCATACAAAGGACTCTATTCTCTCATTTAACAAAAACCCACATCAAAACATCATATTCATATAGTGATGATTCACACCTACAAATTAAAAACAAAAACTTTATAAAAAAATGAACATACATTTAATAAAAAATGAACCTGCAACTTATTGATAATGAATCGATAGTTTGTACCAAATAAACCTATCACTTACAAAAAATATACCTACAGTTTACAAAAAATGAATCTACAGTTTACAAAAATGAAGCTATAATTTATAAAAAAAATGAATCTGCACTTTACACAAAATGAACATACAATTTACATTAAATACACAAAATCTACAATTTATAACAAATGAACCGACTACAGTTTATAAAAAAATGAACCTATAATTTACACAAAATGAACCTACAATTTATATTAAATACACAAAATCATCACATAGAAATTTATTAGTAATGAACTTGTAGATTTAATAGTTTATAGCAAATGAACCTACCCTTTTTAAAAAAATGAACTTACAGTTTATAAAAAATGAACTTACAGTTTATAAAAAATGAACCTACACTTTATACGAAATGAACATACAATTTACATTAAATAACAAAATCTACAGTTTATAAAAAATGAATCTACTACAGTTTATAAAAAAATAAACCTACAATTATACACAAACTGAACTTATAATTTACATTAAATACACAAAATTATCACATAAAAGTTTATTAGTAATGAACTTACAATTTACTGATAATGAATCTACAGTTTATAAAAAATGAACCTACTATTTATAAAAAAATGAATATACAGTCAACAAAAAATGAATTTACGATTTATAAAAAATAAACCTATAGTTTATAAAAATTGAACTTATAATTTATAAAAAATGAACATAAAGTTTTCAAAAAATAAACCTATAGTTTACTGATAATGAACTTATAACTAATGGAATGTAAAAAAACATAAAAAAATCCATTTAATAAAATTCATATAAACATAAATAACATACCTACAAATGAACCATAAATCATATCATATATATTAGTGCGATACATTGTAACATGCACTAACAAATCTCCAAGAAGCTCATAATCTCGTTTCATCTACAAATTTCTCCAAAAGAAACTACATAATCTCACATCACTATCAACCTTAAAATTAAAAAAAAAAAGAACTCTTTTCATTCGATTGCCTTCTTCTATATATTTCAACCAATGCATTAGAATCACTGTTATCTAATTTCCTCAAATTTTCTAAAGCCAAACAATTATAAACATCCCTATCAATAAACCCCACAAATGGAGAGCCAACATATTGTTTCTTAAGCAATCTAATCCCATCATACATAGGAACTCCACTTTTTTTTTTTAAATGTTTAAGATAACTCAATTGGTTTTTTTATCACTCCTCTATGCGAATGAAGAAGATGGCTTTTGCTCAATGTACAAAACTCATGATTATGCTCCTTTTCATGCCTTGTCAACATCCAAACTCCATTTTCATCAACATCAAACTGAATGAAAACTTTACAACTAGTCCAAATATGAAGTTATGAGTAACACTTATTTTCTTTTTCTCTAGCCTTTGAGCAACAAAATCTTTTTATTAATAGTGTTTTGTTGTCACTTCTATATATTTGCTTACTCTTTCTAATACTAAAACCAATTCTGAAAGCATACTCATTATATAACACATAAAACTCTTCACCAAAATTCACAGACAGTCGCAACAAATCATCAACAAAAGCACTATTCACATTATCAACTATAAAACAATAAAAACATAATTAAAAATTATACTAATATAATGAATTTATAATTTTTAATAAAGAATACAAATATCTCCAATATACTACATCAAATTAAAGACAAATGATAACAAGTTTATATAGATCAAACTTCTGAACATATAATTTACTTACAATGAACTTGTAATATAAAAAAATGAACCTACACTATAAAAAAAATGAATCTATATCTTATAAAAAAAATAATACTACACTATTCACATTATCAACTGTAAAACAATAAAAATATAATTAAAAAATTATACTGCTGTAATATTATGAACTTATATTTTTAATAAAGAATAAGAATATCTCCAATATATTATATCAAATTAAAACCAAATGATAACAAATTTATATAAAACAAACTTCTGAACCTATAGTTTACTTACAAAAACAAAAAAAAAAAAAAAAGAAACTTTGGGATTGCTAAATCACTGATGAAATAAAGCAACGGGACCAATGAACCTATAGTGTAAAAAAGAAAAATAAACCTACAATATAAAAAAAACCTGTACTTATAAAAAATGAACATCATGAATAACAATAATGAACCTAAAATTTCAATTAACGAAACTTATATATATTATTTCTAAATTGATTAAAAAAATCAAATACTCAAACATAATTAAAAACACCAAAAACATATAAAAACTAATAACTATAGATTAAAACAATAACAAGAAACAGAGAATTCATAACAAAAAAAATAATTTAATACAAATAACATAGTCAACAATCAACAATCCATTGATACGAATAACAGAATCAAACATTATTCATTTGACATCACAAAGCAATCAATAATTTCATTCTCAAAAACTTCATCCTTTGATTGCAATTGAAAAAGATAATCGAAAAATAAATAATCTACTGATAAATAAAAGAAAAATTAATAGTAAAGAATAAAAAATTAAAACAATAAGGAGAATGACAATCATAGAAATATAGAATTCAAAATAAAAAAAAGAAAAGAGAATCCAAAACAAAAAAGAAAAAGTACGTGCACAAACACAAACTCAAAAAAGAGAGATACGTCGGCTATAAATCCCCTTTAAATCCTCATTAATGTCATTAATATTAATTAGTAAAATTTAAAAACTCACCGTATCACGAGTCAGAAAGTATGGCGGATCGGAATCAATAGTATAATTTGCCCTATCCCTATCGTCTTTTGACCCAAGTTTTACCTATTTCTTTACACCACTCCTGCTTCCTTTCACAAACACAATATTACATCTAACTTCATTGTACAAAACGGACTCCATAAAAGCCTAAACGCTAATTCAGAGTCTCTTCGCTAAACAAAGCTCCTAGGAAAGCTAGTTACAACCGCCGCCGCCGTACTTCTTTATCTCCTTGATTGTTGGTCCCGTTCTTCACTAACTGAAAAGTCTACGTTGGTTATTAGAAAGAGAAGGAAAATGTAAGTTGACGTATGCTTTTATTTTGTCTTTCGTTCAAATTCAAGTTATTTTGGCTCAAGCAGTTCAATAACTTTTCATGTTTTCTTCGTCGATAATTAAAATGCTTAGCTTCCGTGACTCTCCTGATGGTTGGTTTGTTTTAGGTCTAGAATATGTGTGAAGAATTTACCAAAATATGTAGCAGAGGATCGCTTGCGAGAAGTTTTTTCACTGAAGGGAGAAATTACTGATGCGAAGCTAATCCGAACCAAGTACTATCTTTTCTTTTTATTTCCTGAATAGTACTTTTTTCTTGGACTCTTGTAACTTGGTACTCGTTTTTTTGGTTTTATTTTGTGTTATCAGAGAGGGTAAGAGTAGGCAATTTGCTTTCGTTGGGTTTCGAACTGAGAGTGAAGCCGAAGAAGCTGTCAAATACTTTAATAAATCTTACATTGATACTTGTAGAATAACATGTGAGGTGTGTCTTTCTATTTTTGCTTTTTTTTTTTGTTAAAAAAATGTCTTTTATACTTAAGCTTCTATGAGGTGGCTAATGAGGTTTGCTTTGCTGGTCATTGCATATGTTAAATACTCATGGGCACTTGAAAAGCTGCACACACACGAGACTATGAGTTTGAATTGGAATTTGAGGATGATTTAAACCCCGTTGCTTTCATTCAGATTGCTTGTAAAGTTGGAGATCCAAATATTCCTCGTCCGTGGAGTAGGTATTCTCAGAAGAAAGAACACAAAGAGGCTGAAAGTGTGAATAATGCTGCGGATGCAGGAAACTCAAGCCTAAAATGTAAAGATGAAAGGAAGACTAATAAAAAGGGAAGTGAAAATGATGACCCCCAACTGCAGGAATTCCTTCAGGTCATGCAGCCTCGAGTTAAGTCAAAATTGTGGGCAAATGATACTCTGATTGCTCCCACTGCAGACCAAAATGTTGAAGTTAGTAAGGAAACTCAAGCAAAGATGAAAAGAAAAGAGCAGACGTTTCTAGTGGATGCTGAAATGAAGAATAATGATATACATGAAACTCAGAAATCCCATAATCTTGCTCATGATGAGGTCATTTCAGATGTGGATTACTTCAAGAGTAGAGTGAAGAAAGAATGGTCAGATTCCGAAAATGAAAGCAGTCAGAATGCTGATGATGATGGCGATGGCGATGCCAATGATAACAACATGGACAGAGAGAATGATTCTTTAGAGGGAAGTATTGAAAGCAAGGAAGTTAGAAAAGGTGCTGCCCAAATGGACAATGAGGAGGAAGCTCCTTCTGCAGATTCTGAGGGTGAAATCCTTGACCCGGATAAACCATTTTCCGGTTCAAAAGATGAATTTCTTCAGAATGGTCGTCTTTTTGTCCGAAATCTGCCATATACAGCAACGTACATAAACTTGCATCTCCTTTTGATTGTTCCTTTGGCAACGAATTTGTTCTCCAGAGTATAAGAGTAGTTTGTTAATATTTCATATGCTGTTGCTGGTTTTTAGTGTTCAGTTTATAATTTGTATTTTGTTTTTTTTTTCCTATTTGTCATCTGTTTTTTGTTGTGACAGAGAGGATGAACTGGAAGAGTACTTCAGCAAATTTGGCAACCTCTCAGAGGTGCATCTTGTTGTTGATAAAGATACGAAACGGTCCAAGGGAATCGCCTATGTTCACTATACAATTCCTGAGTCAGCAGCAAGGTAGTTGTGAGTCAATGCTTAAGCTAGTCATCCCTTTGTTGACATTTTGCTGTTGCACATTCACTGTCACATAACCTCTCCTGTTATTTACTCTGATAGATCTCTATTAGCTGTAATTCCTGGCTTGTCCTACTAATCCATCCCTGTGATGCCCTTTGAGACTTGCTAAAGATAACTATCTAACACTCTTTTGCTTATGTATTTCTGCATTATGAAGCTCCATATATGTTAGCAGACCAAGTTAGACCAAGTTTTAGAATAAAATTTGATCCATTAATGACCTTTTGTTATTTCAAATGCAAGATTTATTCCTTCTTATTCATTAGTTGCAATGTTGTGTTTATTTAAATCACCAAGTTTTGTTTTATAGCCTATATCAATTGTAAGGTTGTTCAATTGTGACTTGGAGGTTGTGGGTTCATACTATACAAATGGTCTCCTTGTAATGTAAGGAGAAGGCTGTGTAGCTCTGGCTTTCTCAAGATCCTGCATTCAGAAGTTTACGAAGCTTTGACTCTTGTGCATTATGACCTAATTATAGCATTACGCTTGTTTGCTTATTTATAGCTTGAAGGTCTAATTTATATGATTGGGCAGAAGTGTTATCAGAAATATTTGAGTTTATACTTCATTTGGAATTGTTATCTCAATATAATTTCTTTATGAGCATTAAATACATGCTTACATAATAAGATTGGTGATACTGGTCAAAGCAAAACTATGCTGGTTTTCCTGTCCGTGCACTTCTTTTTAGTATTATTACTGATTGTATTCAGACCAGATAATTGTATAGTTTGTATGTAGGGCTTTAGAAGAATTAGACAGTTCAATTTTCCAAGGCAGATTGTTGCACGTCATGCCAGCAAAACAGAAAAACCCATCTGATAAACAAGAGTAAGGAGCACTAGTACATTGCCTTCTTTTTTTCCAATCTCTTTTATGTTTTTGTTGGACTGAGCCAATCTCACATAATTTGTAGGATGGATAACCCTTCAAAACAAGGCTCGAAAACTTTCAAGCAACGTCGGGAGGAAGAAAGGAAGGCATCTGAAGCTAGTGGGGATACAAGAGCTTGGAATATTTTGTTCATGCGCCCTGATACAGTATGTCAAAACACAGAACTGTATATTCTAATTACTCTTAAATATGTTCCCTCTTTCTGTGAGACAATTTTTATGACTATATTAAATGAAACTAAAGTTTGTAATCTTACTTATTCTCATGTTCAAAAATGTTATAATAGTTTTGTTGTTTTCATGCAGTGGGCTTGAGTTATTAGTCATCGCCTTAAGAAGCTAATATTCTTATAACAGATTTAGATTCCAAGGGATTGATTCTTTTCTAGCTCTGCCCCTTATTCTGTACAGTGAAATGAATTATTATTTCACATCTTTCAACATTGATACATAATTATGTATTAGGAATGGTATGGGTCCATTATGAGCTAATAAGGGAAACTTATTGAAATAGATACTGCCTAGCAAAATCTTCCTGTCTATTACCTCCATCCGTACTCATGAAAGCCTGTTCTAATTGATGGCCATTGCTCTTACGTCTAAAAGGGCCATTCCTTCTGTTTATTGCTTTAAGGAAATTGATGATAATTATCACCTTCTTAACTCTATAGTCTCTTTGTCAAACTCCAAAGTGTAATACCAAGGTGACCTTTATGAACCACATTCAGGATTTGTACCTCATTTTTGGGAAGCCAACAACTCTTTGCATAAATTGGCAATTCAGCCAAAAGTTCCAGCAGTCAGTAGTTCATATTTTGCATTTTTGGTACGGATTGACTCTCTGCTAATTGGTGGATTCTGTAGTTCTTATTTTGTCCCTTTATGATCCAAAACTCTTACCTTATGTTTTCAATTTTTTTTTTCGATAATATTATTTGTTGATGTACAATACAATGAGCATAACCTTATTAATTATGGGTTACGCAAGGGAGAATCATATAGTAGAAATGGGTTTCCAATTTCCTCTTGTTTTGGGATTAGGTGAAAATAGGGAAAGAGGAAAGTGTTCCTTGGGGCACACCAAACTATTCCCTAGATGTGTTGAAAATGGTGTCGACCAACATACCCTTATTACTAACATTCTCATAAAGTTGAAGGAAACCATTATATTTGAATCTTTCTTCAATTTACACACTCATTTTCTCCTCTTCCAAACAAGAGGAGTGTAAATCAGAGTTTTAAATTGTGGAAAATTTTAACTGTAATGGTAATGAAAAAAGTGATTCAGATTCAGATTGAATCAGCTGAAAAATGGCCACTGCAACTATAAAATCTTTTAGACCGTTATCAAAATAAATCAGGAAAAACAATAAATTAATCAATCATTGCCTCATAATTTTAATTTTTTATATAAAAGAATGGAATGTATAATGTCCACATCCATTTTGCTCTCTGGTATCATAAATACATGCCTTTTATTTTACATATGTATCACTTATTGGATCAGTTTAAATAGTGTATCATCTCTCCCAAAATCTGTTATGAAATGATTACATATAACTGTTACGTAAACCATGGTGTCAATCAGTTGTTTCTATTCTCGCTCTCTATCTTCTTCCACTTTCCCGTCTAAAGTTGATTCCAAACATGATGCGAGTGTTGTTATCCTTTTAAATATGATGCCACTGAAAATTTTGGACATTTTAAAAACCTTGCCATCATGTTGTTTCCTTTTTTTTTTTTGGGTATATTTTTAGGTGGTTGAAAATATTGTTAGGAGACAAGGTGTAAATAAGAGTGATTTACTTGACCGTGAAGCCGATGATCTTGCTGTGCGTATTGCTTTGGGAGAAACTCAAGTGATTTCTGAGACAAAAAAGGCTCTTAATGATGCTGGAGTAAATGTCACATCTCTAGAGGAATTTGCTGCCGGGAAAACTGATGGCATGAAAAGAAGCAATCATGTGCTATTAGTAAAGAACTTGCCATACGGCTCTTCTGAAGGTGAACTTGCTAAGATGTTTGGGAAATTTGGTAGTCTGGACAGAATTATATTGCCTCCTACAAAAACATTGGCCCTGGTATGTGTTTCTAAATTTCATTATTTTTCTTTTCTTTTTTTTTTTTTTTAAAAGGTGGAGATGTACAGTCCTCATGAAATGTGTTAGCACTTCTTATCTTGTGGCACTTCGTATTTGTTGATGAGGTTGGAGAATAAATGTTTTTGTGGTTCTGGGTACTTTTTACTGGTTGATGAGGTTGGAGATATAAACTTTTTTCTCCTTCTCGTGCGTCTTAAATGTGTTATCATAGAGTAACAATTCTGCAGAATGGCGCGCTGGTTGATGATTTGATTGTGCTAGGATCCTGCCTTAGGGTCAGGGATGGATTTGATTACAAATTTAAATGATAATCTCTATATTGGTTTCACATGTTGATGGTTGATTTTGAATTTTAGTCATGAAACTAATTAACCTTTTTCTCCTTCTCGTGCATCTTAAATGTGTTATCATAAAGTAACAATTCTGCAGAATGGCATGCTGGTTGATGATTTGATTGTGCTAAGCCCATGTCACGGTGTCTGGGATGGATTTGATTACAAATTTAAATGGAAAATCTCTATATTAGTTTCACACGTTCATGGTTGATTTTGAATTTTAGTTGTGAATTACTTTTACCTTCAGCCGGCTAAATGTGCTTAAGCTTGTGAGCGTTTAAGTGTTAACTGGTTCATGTCTGAATTCCCATTTGGGTGCTAATTTAATTGTCAGGTAAAGACTATCCTTTTTTTTTTGTGGTTTATGATGTTATCGCTGCTTCTGATGTTGGTTTTCATTGCTTAAGCTCTTAGATATAGATAATCACAGTTATGATTGTCAAATGTGAATATTTCATTTTCCCCATGTTTGTTACTTTTAATTTAATCATATTTCAGGTTGTTTTTCTTGAACTGTCTGAGGCACGTGCTGCTTTCAAAGGTTTAGCATACAAGCGGTACAAGTGAGTTTATCTGTGTTGGTTGAAACTGTTCAGAAAACTACTTCGGAACTGTAACATTTTTTAGTGTTTTTTCTCCTTGTCATCTTTAAGATTCAAAGTAAATAATTTGGAAAATTAAAATTTTACTTCATTGCACTAATATAGGGATGCTCCATTGTATTTGGAGTGGGCTCCTTCGAATGTCCTTATTCAAAGATCAATTTCTAAGAGCAATGAGAGCAATAATATTGCTGTGGGTGAACATGATGCTAAAAGAGTGATGCTGGAGCAAAGCGTTGAAGGATTATCAGACATGGAAATTGATCCTGATAGAATTGAGGTTAAATTTATCTAGTTTCTTTTTTGCATTTTTTCTTTTCATTTTAATTCTTTTGTGCTTAATATATGCTTGACAGTGCTTTAATTATTATTTCCTCTATCTCATAATACTAATCCACATTACTAAATTAGCATGTCCAAAAAAAAAAAAAAATTGTCCATTTGCCCAATTAAGTATAAAGCAATAAAACAAAAGTTGTTTTTGTCAATAATGTCCTTTATTTAGCTTTTTGTATTGGTGGGACCCAAAAACCAACTTTATTAAAGGTAAAGTTAGTGATTTTTTTTTTCCTTTTCAGTGATCCTCTTTAATCTTTGACAAATTCAAAATGGATCATTATTATGGGATGGAGGGAGTACTTCCTTCATCCTTGTTTGTTTGGGGGGGATGACTATGAAAAATGGGGGGATAGGAGAGGAGAGAAAAGTTTTCTTTTCTCTTCCCTCTTGTGTGAGAAAATGCTGGGGGGTGGAGGGGAGGGTGAGTGGAAGTGAAAGGATGTGGAGGAGTGGGAAAGAGGGCTAGGTAGTTCCTACAGTTATTGAAGGCGTGAAAGAGTGTTGGAGCCAAGGTATAAGGCACAAGCATGTGATTGAGTTACATGAGGTGCCATAAGAAAAAAATTACCCCCTCCCTTAATTGCAGATGTTTATTTAGTCGAATTAACAATTTAACATCAATTTATGCATGTTAGATTGATGGGCAGTTATAAAGTTGAAGCAAAAATACAACAAATGCTTCCCAAAGGAACAAAAAAGAATATAAACTAGCAAACCAAAGTTTATAAAAAATATAATCTGGGAGGCATCTATAAAAGAAGAAAAGAATAGGTGAAAAGGGAAAGAGAAGAAAAAGGACAAAGGGAGGGAAATGATAGAGTTGGATTCAATATGGAGAAAAGGAAAGCTCATTTCAACTAAATGTTAGGAATGAGTTATTTTGAAACTAAAGGAGTGAAAAAAAAAAAGAAGGAAAGTGAGTGCTAGAGTTGGATTAAATATAAATAGAAATGTTTAACCAAGATTTAAAACCTGGACTGGTCACCTACTTGGTGAAGTCAAGAGGGTTAAGAGTCAGAGATTCAATCGGGGTTGAAACGAGATTTAATGTGGAATTAGATTAAATATACATAAAATATTATATACAATAAAAATTAGTAGTTTTTGTAATGCAAATTACAAATATATTAAATAATGTTAAATTTAATATATTTTAAATTATAATAAAATTAGTAAATGTTTCTTCAAAAAAATAATTTAAAATATCATGTACTGATATTTTCATACAATCACATAAATAATAAAATAAAATTTTGGCTCACAATAAATTTATTGATAAGAAATAAAATAATTAATCCATATTAGCTAATTTTCTATGATTTAAAGTTTTAAAATTTTATATTGATAAAGTTAATATAAAAAAATAAATTTTAAATTCTGTTCAATAATTATTAGTTACTTTGTTATGGAAAATTAGTTACTTAAATTAATTCAATATAATTATGAAAGAAATGTGTTTTTATGATGTATAATAAATTTTAAATAAAAACAACACATTTTTTTTGCTTGGTTGGATGGTTATAACATGCTAACCTAACATTTAAGTGCCTGGGTTCAAGTCCCGAGCATCACAAAACAATAAGATATTTGTTGAGGTGACGTGGAAGCTCCAAAGGCTGCCATGTCGGTCCCAACCAAGCAGGGCTACCTGCACGAACTGTGATTGGGTTGACTGGTTCATGGGTTAACTGACTGATTCATGCACATTAGCCCGAGTTTTACTCAAATACAGGTTTAATTTTGGACCAAACCAATCCTTGGTCCAAAATCATCTCTAAACAAATTGGAAAATGAGCTCAAGGCAAGAAATTTTGGAAAGGAATTACAGGAAGTCTGCAACAAAGAAAGTTAGCTTAAGTCCTAACTGTTAGGATGTAAAAATCTCAAGACAGCCAAATCTTAGAAATAAAATTTGAAAAATTAGTCAAAATTATATGAACAGAGGAGCATGCCTTTCACTGCATGAGGCGTGTGCCTCTTTAATGTCGTTTGCCTTTCACTGTTTGAGGTGCTAGAGGCTCAGCTTGTTGCCTTGAGCCAGAGGCACACCTTTAATAATTAAGGTGGTTCCGTTTTTGTTGTTAAGTGACCAGAGAGAATTGATAAAACTAAGAAAAGCAAATAAAAAGCCAGGTAAATCTACGTTAGGAGAATAAGAACCTTTTTTCTTTTAGTTGCAAAACTTTTTCTTCTCTCTTTTAATGGGTACTTAGGCATGGGCTTGCTCCTCAAGCCAAGATTTGACATGTGGTGGGATTTCTAAGATAACACCTTGCCACCCTTTCAGGACCATTATTCATTTGATGATCTCAACGTTAGTGATTGTTGTTCATGTTGTTGATGATGATCTTGGCATTAGGAATTAGTGTCCATGATTACCTGTGTCTGTTGTCCGCATCATTTTCTTGTCATCAGAGGCTATTGATAGCCTATTCGGAGTTGCTCCTTTTATCTCAAGCAATTCACATATGGTTTACGGAATTCCCTCATGTCAATAGAAGCTATTGATGCATGATTTAATGCATTCCTTGTCTAGTCGAAGCTGTGGACACCCAGCCTCAAGGTCTTCCCCTTTGTTAGAAGCTTTTGAAACATAATGGCATAAACAATGCCATTCCTCTAGCATAAACTAAGTGAATTCTTGATTGCAAAAGCTACGGTTTCAACATGTTCTCATATGCTTAGAGCTGCTATAAATGTAGATGAGCTACTGCATATAGAAAGCTGCTGATTTGAGATCTTTTGATTAGCTCAAAGCTCCTCATTTGTGGCTAAAATGTTGCATAAACAGTGCCCATATGTCTTTTTGTTGATAAAAACCTTTTCGGTTTGTGTTTGCTCCTATATAGCTTGCTCCTTTTCCTTTTTGGCTTGTTGATAGTATCTGTGGTTACACCCTGAATTCTGATTTAGCTTTAGTGATAGTGCCACTAATTTATATTATTGTTTCATCGGTAAGTTCAACCAATAGGCTGTTTTTTACATTCACAAATAAACCATTTTGATAATGTTCAAAAAGGTATTTCCATCAGATTGACTCAACTACACTTTGTAACAAAACTTCCTTTGTGAAGGGAAATGGACTTATTCTGCTGATCTGGCAGCAACACTGAACATATTGTCTGGGGTCTGTGCCAAACTTCATTGGAAGTGTGTAACACCTGCTCTTTGCAGCCTTCACCATATGCTGCTCCTCCACATAAATGGTTGTTTCCTTACAAGATTTTTGATCTCCATTGGGCTTCTCTTTTCTTATCTACCTAAAATACCTCTTGCCTTTTTACATGTGGCTCTACCGACTGCGATTTTGGGACAATTAACTAGTTCACTTTTTTTGTATAAAAAAAAATAAGTAATACATTGTTTCTTGCTGTTATCAAATAATACTGTTACCAAATCTGGTATTATATTCCGACTCCCTTTTTTTTTTTTTTTTTTTTGTTTGTCATTTCTTTCTTTTCTTTCCCTATGATGATGCAGTCGCGATCATTATTTGTCAAGAACCTGAATTTCAAGACATCTGATGAAAGTTTGAAGAAGCACTTTAGTGAACACATGAAGGAGGGGAAGATCTTAAGTGTCAGGGTAATAATCTGCACCCTTAGAACCTTGAAGTGTTTTTAAGATCCTATTTACTCTTATTTTGGTTTTATTTTTCTTTGTTCTTTTCACGTGCAGATAAAGAAGCACTTAAAAAATGGGATGAATGTTTCAATGGGTTTTGGTTTTCTGGAGTTTGATACTGTGGAGACGGCAACAAATGTCTGTACAGATTTGCAGGTAATTTCCAACTTGCATAAACAGCACTCACATCTTATTTTATTACTGCTTTTCAACTTTCTTTGTAACTTTTCACTCTTTTAGGGAACTGTTTTGGATGGGCATGCTCTGATCTTGCAACTTTGTCATTCCAAGAAGGATAAGCAAGTGGGGAAAAGGGTTGACAAGGATAAGAGTTCTACTAAGTTACTTGTGAGAAATGTGGCTTTTGAGGCAACAGAGAAAGATCTTAGACAGCTATTTAGCCCATTTGGCCAGGTGACTGTCTTTCTTTAGGGATTTCTCCCATCCCAAAGAGGAAAAAGCCTACATAACTATAATATATTTTTTGCTTTTTATTTAAAGAAATAAAAGTTTTATTAAAGTCAGGCTCTGTTCGTTTAATTGAGCATTAAATATAGTGAATCACTCTGTTTTGAATATTCATGGATGGTCTAGAGGGGTTTTTGTCCCATTCCCTTCGCCACTCTTTTTTCAGTTTTTCTCTTACCATAGCATTTGTTTATGTTTTTGATACAATTTTCTTCATTATTGGGTGTGACTGGTGTATTACACTGGTGTACAAGGAAGTATCTTTAGCTAATTGGTATTCATCTTGCCATGTGAAACGCCTAAAGAAGATATCTCACGTTTTCTGTCTTGTTCAACTGGTGTGAAGACTTAAACTCAATTGATATACTTGAACCTCTCTTTCTGTAAATAACAATTTTTAAAACCATTCACTTTACAGTTGCTAAATGGTTCTCAGGCAGGTTTGCCTTGTTAACTGAATGCAGTATTAGAGGGCAATAACATGTGAATGAATCAGAGTGCAGTGTCATGTTTTAAACAGTACAATTAATAGTATTTGATCATTCTTTCCTGTCCTACTGACATTTGTCATTGAATTATTCTTACAAACCAAGTAGTTCAGGCTGATGGTGATTCTTCAAAATAATTATTATATTTTTCTTATTAGCTCCATTATAATGCAGATCAAGAGCTTAAGGCTGCCCATGAAATTTGGAAACCACAGAGGTTTTGCCTTTGTGGAGTATGTTACAAAGCAAGAGGCACAGAATGCACTTGAAGCACTTTCAAGCACACATCTCTATGGTCGACATTTGGTAAGTTATCTACAATTCACGTAGTTTGGTGCTCCAAAGAATTTGAGGAAGCAGCTGTAACTGCTGCTCTTATTTTCAGGTTCTGGAGAGAGCTAAGGAAGGAGAGAGCTTAGAAGAACTACGGGTCCGGACAGCTGCTCAATTTGCTGAAGAGCAAAATAGTTTGCATAATCCAACTAAGTTATCAAAGAAAAGGAAGCATGTAGCTGTCTTGGATGAAGGAATGATGAAATTTCAAAGGATTGCTAATTAGTGCTTTCATGATTGTTGTTATGTAACGTGGTGAAGAGATGAATTAGGTCTTGTAATGTTTATAGGTTATAGATTTAAAGTTATCTTATGCTGGCTTCAATTTTACTTGGGAGCTAGTTTGTTTGTTTGTTTGTTTTTTTTTTTTCCGTGTATGTTTTTATACAATTCGCAATTTGAGCCTAGGCTCTAGATTTACACTCTTTCTTTGGTTGGGGGATCAAAATAAATTGATCTGAATGAGCAAGGTCATTATGTGCGTTATGCTAATAGTGACGTTCTGCGGAAGTCCCGGGAATGTGTTAAAGCGTGAAACTTGTGCTCAATGCCAGGGGCCACGGAACAATTTTCTGTAACGTTGGCATGCCACAGGTTGGATTAGTACTAAACATTTTCACATGTGGGTGTAATAGTGTTTACTCTCAAAATCTTAAGTAAAATTCAATAACAATGAGGGTCAGGTGCTGTCAGTATCAAATCTTGAAAATAAATAATTGATCGGAGTTAATTGGATATGATATATAAATATGAAAATTGTCAAGAAGAATAGAAGAAGAAAATGAAGAGATCTAGAGAAGAAGATATGTATTACTATGTAAATGGTTTGGAACCCTTAAACTGAATATTATACTTATATATTAGTATCATACAAGAATTCTATTATAATACAAAATTTATCTACAAAGATATATGTATACAAAAACTCTATCTATAAGTCTTATGGACTAAGCTGACTTAGATGTTTGTGAAACAGGAAAACCTTATCTTAAAGTCTAAATCTATATGAATTCCAAAACCCACATGAATGAGTTCTAAGTCAACATCTTCTTGCTAACTGCTCATAGAATAAGCTCAATTTCAAAAGCCAATAAAAATGGAGTTGAGTGTAAACAATGCTCCTATAATTTTGTAATTTCTTGATAGTTCTTTATTTTTAGTATTTTTAGGGTTAGTTTTATTGTTAATTGAGTCTAATTTGAAAAAAATACCAGATGATATCTCACTTTTGGCTTGTATTTTGTTATTTTATAAGAATTTCTGGAAATTGGAGATGATTGATGAAATATGAGAGTTTTGTACATGAAATTGTGCATTTTTAGAAATTCAGGGACTAATAAAAAATTTAACAGTTCAGGGACTAGTTTTAATATTTTTAGACAGAATTTCAGTCATTTTCTAGTACAATGGAGAAAGAGTTTGTGCAATATTTGAGAAGCTTCATCCGTGTCTCATCCTAAATTAGGGAGTCCCATTCTAAATTAAGGAGGATTTGTTATTAGTTTTTTTCCCTAAATGGTGGAGGAGAATATGTTTTCTGTTTCGAGGGGGAGCAGGGGAGTATTAATAGGAGGAGAAGAATTCCAAGAAAGAGAAGTTTTTGTTTTGTTAATTTTCTTTTTTTTTTTTTTGGAGAAAAAACTATCCAAAAGAAGAAAATTATTGGTTATCTATCAATTTTGAAGATAATTAGAGGCTACAAGGTTTTATCATCAAAACTTTTTTATTTTATTTTCTCTTTATTTTGATGTTGGCTAATAATTCTATTATGAACTAAATTAGTTAGACACTTGGGTATGATAAACCCTAAGATGAGTTTTGAATTGTGATTTTCTTTAGATAATACAATCTTTTCATTATTTTATGAAATTCAATTGTGTTTGCTTTTTATTTCATTGAATTGATATGTCCAAAATATTGATTATTGTTTTACAATTCTCTAAACTTAGATTGAGAAATCAAGTTATTGAATAAATTTAGTTCAATAGAAAGGAGTTGCATGTAACCCTAGAGATGAGATAACATAAATCCTTCGGATTAGTATCAAATCTAATAGTGAAATTCAAAAGAACTATAACACGATTTTTAGGGGTTTTAATTAGGAAGAGATTTCAATTAATCAACCTAGAATTAGATGTTAATTATCTTGGGAAAGATTTAAACATACAAAAGAGATTTGCGCGGTTTCATAAACATTGAATTAAATTGTATTGTTAGAAAATTAATTTCTTAACAAGTCTTAGGGAAATTTAATAATTGAGTATCGTTCATCATATTGGTTATCTTTTTCGCATTAGTTCATATTTTTATTATTCTAGTTTGTCGAATTAATTTATTTTAATTTTTAATTAGTTAATTAATTCACTTAAATTTACTGGTTAAATAATAGAGAAAAAGTTAATACTAGTACTTTTAGTCCTTGAGGGATCGACACTCGATACCTATGTTACACTATACTCGATAGGTGCACTTGCCTATTCCTATTCGATCTATAGGTTTTGGTCTCAGACCATATCACTTCCCAAGCAAGTTATAAGATTGTATCAAAAGGGCCTCACTCTCTAAACACCTCATTCATTCGTTTAACCAATATTCACAATTTCACTTGGGCAACACTTGACCAAGATTTGAATGACCAATTTTGCATAAAATGTCCGCTCATGGCATCAACCAATGCTGAGTGACGTTGGTTTGCCTTAATAGTAGATCATTTAAATGAATCACGTAATCACCATGTTTTGGGCGATGATCGTTCAATAACATTAATTCCCTATGCCCTGGGTATGGGAAAAATCTAATTGGTAGAAATGCACCCCTCTTTGAGCAAGTATTAATCATCCATTATCTCCCTTGAGAGCTTGCCATTTCCTCGCCCAAGCAATTTAGCGCTTTGCATTCACCTTCTTTGAACGACCATCAACCATGACTTTGCTAAGACAGGATATAAAAATTGCTCGTCTAGGGTTTTGATTGAATTATAATGCTCCATCTTTTTCATTATTTCTTAGAATTAACACTTGAAAGTAACTCATGCCAAACCCTGAGATTGCTCTCTAGCATCTTCTGGATGTTCATCTTGATCACCTTATTCATTGCATCAACTTATCCATTGACTTGAGCATAGTAAAGTGTTGAGTGAAAAAGGGCGATCCCATACTCCTAGCGAAATTATTAAACATCCTCCCTTATGAAAATGGTTTTTTGATTTGTAGTGATGGATTTCGATAACCCAAAAAGGACTTCTATCTTGCGAGAGGCCTAAAGGGTCACCAGTTGATCCAACACATGTGCCATTATTAAGGGTTATTCTTAATGTATGACCTTCGTCCTCTCGATCCCCCATTGATTGATCAAAAGTAGGAGTTATAAATAAGATTTCACTAGTTTGAGTATAACTCTAAAAATCGATGACGCTCACATTAACACCTTTTTAGAGTTACACTCAACTCCCAAACTCAAATCTCTAAAAGGCTAAAGATGGATTAGACCTTATAGAGACATATTTGGATTACTATTCTACTTCTCCCAGTGAATAAAGTTGGGTAGGGACTTTATTCTCATTTAAAGGTATTACTAAAGTATTATCCCATAAAGGTCTCCTGATGACCTCCTCACATGTGCCTTTAATTTTATGAATTGAGAAGCCCATCCTTGAGATCCCCTGATGATCGATCCTGTGCCATTCTTTGGAATTACACCAACGTGATATTTTGCATCCTTTCGATCTCTCATTAAAGATAAAAGGTTAAGAGTCACCATTAAGATTCCACTCATTTGAGCGATAAAAAAAATTGAGGCACCCATTTCTAAATGACTACAACAATTAGTGAAGTATGAAGGTGGTAGAAAAAGGATTGTGTAAAAGACCTGTAGGACCATATTAAATGCTTATAACATTAGTTAAGGTTACTATTTCTTAAAAACAATTACTTTAAACATGATTTTGTTTAAGGAAAACTAATCTTATAGAAATCCTTCAAGTTTTGGCTTTAGAGTCGATGTCTTTTGGAGAAGGAAATGCAACATCATAAAGTGAGATATGGCTGCATTGAATGTATAGTTTGTTTTGGATAAGTGACTATTTTTTAGCATGATTAAATGCTCTAAAGAAAAATATGTGAGGACTTACACAACCTAGGTGTTTGGCATAATAGTTAGTTTTTTTTTTTTGTATCTTTTCTAAAAAGTGATTCATGTGCATACTATTACTTTTTGGACCTTAAGTTGTAATAATAGATTTCACTTAACTTGAGGAAGCTAACTCAATGTTAATAAAGCATTCTATAAGCATTCAAGTGCTCTCACAGTGTATTCAAGCTACTTCATTCAATTTGGATTAATTTGTAAAGGGTTAGGTTGCATGTTTTCATAAGATTATTAATTATCCTTGTGCATTGTCTTGTATGTCTTGTTTGAGGATTACATCTTAGGTTAGGTTTCAATCTTTATATATGAAAGGCTTATGTTAATGCCTTCAAACTAGGTTGGGAACAATTTCAATTACACTAAGAAGAAACTTAGGATACTAGTGGATAGCATTAGGATTTTAAAGGTTCAAGTAGGACTATTAAACTACTTGTAAAGTAGAACTGTTAAGCAGGTTACTATATATATATATATATATATATATATATATATATATATATATATATATATATATA